>CAJNIZ010022259.1:19647-30593 GCA_905231905.1 Symbiodinium pilosum
GGGTGGTTTTTATTAGCCTAAGAAAGATTACAAGATAGGACTGAAATTCCCGGTTTACTTCCAGCAGGTTAGAAACAAACCTAAACTCTACACCGCTTCAGAAACATGAAAGCTTGAAAGCACGTTCGGTTCCGACCCAGTGGCGGTAATCTCAATCTTGTCAAGCGAGATGGTCATGTCCTACACAGATGGGGTTTAGGGTGTAATGCTTTCATGGGCTTTGAGGGTTTTAGGGACCGAGGCTTGGGGGTTAGGAGTTTGGGGGTTCAGGGCTTAGGGTTAAAGTTCCATGGAGCCGAGAAGAAATAGTAGCCGTTTCTAGGCCGAATGCTCGGGGACCAAGATTCCGTGTCAGGCACCCCCCGCCACCATCCACTTGGTAAAAGTCCCACGTGATTGGATTCAAGGATTCAAGCTCAAGATGAAAAAAGGTCCTGAATCATGCTGGGCATTTGAAGCTCCAAGGACTGTTGTTCCTTATTTGTGAAACCCGGAAAATCAAAAACAGGCTGGGACCCTGGGATCCAACAATCAGCAAAGAGACAATGTGATTTTGATGGTGCCTTACAGGGTTTAAGGTTTAGGGTTTAGGTTTAAGGGTCTATGTTGGGGGTTTCCCTAGTAATACGGAATCTAAGGTCGTGTAACCCTGCACCCTTGCACCAGCCCCAAACTGGCGCTAAACCCTAAACCCTAAACCCCCAACCCTGCACCCTTTAACCTTGACCCTGACACCGAATGCCCTTAACCCCTAAATCCCAAATCCGAAACCCTAAACCCCTCAAATTCCAGATCCTAGACCCTAAACCCCTAAATCCTAAATCCTAAACCCTAAACCCCTAAATCCCTAAATCGCGAAGTCCTAAATCCTAAACCCCAAACTCTAAAAACCCTAAATCCCAAATCCTAAACCTCAGTTTAAATAAAGGAAAGGCGCTTTAGGGTGGATAGGGTGCAGGGTAAAGCGTAAAGGCCAGGAGCTTGCAAATTTATAGGCTTTAGAGCTTGGGGTCAAGGATTTTGGGTTACAAGTTGAGGGTTTCAGGTTGAGGGCTTACGATTAGGGGTTAGCGTATGGGTAAAGGGTTAAGGGTCGGAGTTTAGGCTTTAGGGTGCGACCGGTCGGGATGTGGAAGCTTCTCAAGCATGACCCCTACACAGGTCGTTACCAAATTAGAAAGCCTTTTCTGGCAGTGAGAACTAAGTATTTCACTTTTTTTTTCAGAAAAATGGGGTTTAGGCAACCGCCAATACATTCCTGAAGGGGGGCCCTGCAATTGCGATGTCAACTCCTGTGTTGTCCAAATTATTACCGACCTCTTACTTTGAACTTCTCCCGCTGTTCCTGAACCCTTAACCCTACACCCCAAACCCTAAACCCTAGGCCTTAACCTTCTTCTTAATTACTTTGAACTTCTCCCACAGGCTCAAGCCTTAGTTTACAATGTGCTCTATTGCCAAGGAAGAACCTTCCAAGGGCAGGTTGCTATTGAGCCTAGAAGCCTAAAATCATTTTACAGACTCTCAGTAGGGAATAAGGGAATATAAGATACAGGGGGTTTAGGGTGTAGGGTCTAGAGTTTGTAGGGAAGAAGGGAACAATTATATTATATAGGGATATTATTCCTTTAGCTAGTCTCGACTAAGGACCAGTAGGCCATGGACATCCGTGAGCCAACTATAACTCGGCAGTGGCAGGTCCATGAAACCGTAGGCATCGTCGTAACCGCTGGACGACCTCAGGCAAAAGCTGTGCAGATTTAGAGGGCCCCCAAAGTAGATAGAATATGGGGCATATGGGGATCTCATGATGATGTTGGGCAATTCCATATTCTATCTAAGTAAGGGGGACTATAGGGTTGAGGGAGTTGGATTCGCGGCTTTGGACTTGGGGCTTAGGACCTACGGTTTGAAGTTTAAGCTATGGGTGGTCGAGGTTGAGGGCATGGGGGTTGGCAATCCAGGTGCAAGATGCCTCTACGAGGATAATCTTCGGGGGCAGGGCCCAACGCAGGCTTAAAGTTCTGCAACACTCTATTCCCCAAGAACCCGGCCCAAAAAAGTTCAAACCTTATTATAGAGACCAAACAAGGAAACCCCCTAAACCCTAAACCCCTAAACCCGGCTAAGTAAGAACATCGTCACCCTCAGCTGTAATCCTGAGCCCTTCAAGTTTCGGCACCTGGAGGCTCAACCTTTAGGGGTTTAGGGGTTCAGGGATTTAGGGTTTAGGAATTTAGGGTTTAGGGATTTAGGATTTAGGAATTTAGGGTTTAGGAGTTTAGGAATTTAGGGTTTAGGGTTAGAGCCTAGGAAACTTACTGATGCGTGAGGGTGACTGGGGGGATAAAAACCGACAGGGGTAATGTAGACCCATGATTAAGCCAGATCCTTTTAAGGGCCTAAATCGGCTTTCCCAAAAACGACAGCCTTGCTAGGGCCCTTTCTGGCTTGATTGTTATTGCGGGGGAGTGTATGCCTTTTACCATCCTCCACCACGCTTAACTACGTGGCACTTAGGTGAACCCGTAGGTACCTATAATGGGAATATAAGGGAATCCCAAAGGGTTACGGGTCTAAAGTCCAAGCTTAGTCCCAAGGAGATAAGTAACCCAATTCAAAGTAGGCTCCTTAGGCCTCCCGAAGGTCTTAGGAACCCCACTACCTGGTACCCCACTACTATTAAGGCCATATTCCTTCTGTATTTGGGTCTAAATGGGTAGTGGAGCACCAGGTAGTGGGGGTCCTGAGGGTGCCTAGGAGAAGGTCAGTTTGACTAAAGGCGAACACCAGGAAAAAGTCATGTTCGAGTCTGATCCCAAAACTCTTGCTGTTCATACGAAAACTTGCTGCATGACCTCAGTATATGACAGTACAATAATTCCCAGGGCATAAGGTACTTCGAGTGATGCACTCTCCCCCGAGTATTAAACCACCCCACCATGAAAATATTTGGGAATATTTAATATTAGGGGGGTTGGGGGGTGGGAGAGTTTAATACTATAGTCCCCCTTAAGTAGATAGAATATGGCTTTGGGTATACAATAAGATCCCCATATACCCCATCTTCTATATATACTTAAGGGGGACTACAACCCTAAACACTTCAACCCTAAACCCCAAACCCTGACCCTCTATTCTCTCTACTTCAGGGGAACTATAACCTTAAACCCTTGAACCCTAAACGGGCGAGGGATTATTTAGGATTCCACCGTAGCACCATCATGGACTTTCTGCGGAAGGCTTGAACTTTTTGGGGCCCAAGCCCTGGGTTAAGGGTTTGGAGCTTGGGGTTTAGGGTATAGGGTTTAGGGTTTCGGGTTTAGGTTTTGGGGTTCAAGAGCCGCAGGGCGAGAGCTACGCTAAAGTGTGAAAGATACATGAACGTCTCTTAATCGCAAACTGCTTCAGCCCTAGACATAAAACCGTCCCTACACACTTAATCCTAAACCCTAAACCCTACACTCTACCCAACGCTTAAACGCTGAATCCTAAGCCCTAAAACCCACAAATCCTAAATCCATAAGCTCTAAATCCTAAGCCCTAATCCCTTCAGACCATCCCAAACCCTCGGCCCTAATCACTAACAAACCTGAAGCCTAAATTGGGTTTAGGGTTTAAGGTTTAGGGTTTAGGGCCCTAAACTCTAACCCAAAACCCGGAGTCTCTGGCGGCAGGATCTCAGCTGTGACGCCGCCACCTCCGCCCGTGATCACCCAGGCAGTTTCCTGCTGGAGAGATTCAGGGTTTAGGGTTTAGGGTTCAGGGTTTAGGGTCTAGGGTTTAGGGCCCCTAAAGCCTAAACCCTAAACCCTAAACCCTAAGCCCCAAATCCTACACCCCAGACCCCAAATTTTAGGTTTACAGTTTTAGGGCTCGAAAGATGAGGTACAGGAGGGCGTGGTATGGGAAATCAGGGTTTAGGGTTTAGGGTTTAGGGTGCCCCACCATTCTGGAATCCAAAATAGGGATCCTTTACCCTGAGATGCGGTCAAGAATTTACGATTCAGGGGTGCTAGGGCTTAGACGTCTTAGGATTTATGATTTAGGGACTTATGATTTAGGTGCTGTATTTGAGGTTTATGAGTGTCGGGGTTTGAGGACGATATGAAGCTTTATGGTTGAGGATTATCGAAGGTTTAGGCGCTGTAGGGGCTTCAAAGTTTAGGGGATAAGGGATTTAGAGTTTGGGCTGAGTACTCTGAAATCACGACGACGTGCGGAACGCTCATGATGCCCTATAGTAAAACCCTACTCTATAAACGCTAAGCCCTGAACCCCGCACGGTTTAGGGTTTAGAGTTTAGGGTTCATGATGGTGACCCGCGGAATCTCCAGAAAATCCTTGCATGTAGGGCACCAGGCCCCCAGACCCTTCCAGGGTGTCCCAGAAGGCCTCAGACCTTTCACAACGTTTCAAAGCTGCTCTGTCCAAATTCTCACGGGCAGGACTTTTTAGTATCTCTACGTTTTGCTCTGCTAAAGGCTTTGTGAGGACCTCATCTTGTAGACCAAAAAGCTTGGACTCCCTAAGAGCGTGTGGAGGCCGGCCAAGGCCTTATCCGTTGCTCAAATCCTTCGTCTGAGTTCCGTCACTCGAGAAGTTACGAGGAGTGAGCAGCAGAACTCGGGAGAAAGGAAATCAGGAAGCCCCCTTGCTAGGGGGGGTTTGTAGGGTAGGAACCCTAAGCCCCAATTAAGAATACTTAGGGTGGTTGGGGTGGGACCTCTGGCTATGCGAGCGCGCGAAGAGTGGTTGCGCTCCTACTTCGAATATATTGAAAGCGCACCCACCTCGCGCTCACACTGATGCACACCCTAATCCCTAAACCCCAAATCTTAAACCCTAAGCCCTAATCCCTAAACCCTACTCCCTAGACCTTAATCCCTAAACCCCAAACACTAATCCCTAAATTGTCGGAAAAGGCCTCAAGGTCGGTGCCGCCAGTCGAGCGCTTGTAGTAGACCTGGCTTGCCATGAATAGTTTGAACACGAAACCAAGAAAGGATTAGGGTTTAGGGATTGGGGTTTAAGGATTAGGGTTTAGGGATTCGGGTTTAGGGCTTAGGGTTTAGGGCTTAAGGTTTAGGATTTGGGAGTTAGGGTTTAGGGTTTACCTGGACCCTCCAATGTAGCTCCTGATGGGGGTTTGGTATGGTTTTTGGGTTAGGACTCTTATTAGGACTACCAAAAAGGGTACTACATTGGAGGGTCTAGGTAGGTTTAGGGATTGCGGCTAGGATTTGGGGATTAGGGTTTAGGGTTCAGCGTTTAGGGCTTAAGGCTTTGGGGTCCCATGCTAGACCTTGCAGCAGGGTTTGGTGGGTCTTTGTTCAATAATGCTCGACTCGTCTACAATGGTTGTTCCTTAACCCTAAACCCGAGGCCGTAAACCCTGAATCACAGAGTTCTAGGCCGCACAGGAAGGAGCTTCCGAAGCGTTGGAAGTTAGTATAAAGGGATGGGGGGGGGGGTGAGGTTACAATATGACTCATGATTCCATGTTTCAGGCTGTGTCGTTGAGCCTCTATTGGGAGGGATACTGGAAAAGAAAATGGAATCTACAATAGTATGTTGGGGTCATGTAATGATAATGAAAAAGAGAATGGAAGCTACCATAGTACATTGAAGCTATATAGGGATAATGGAAGGATTATGTAGTGTGCGAAGTATGGGCATTTAACATGGCGTCAAGTCTAGGTCTGAGGTTTGAATGTTAGCTTTGGGACTGAGCTTACATTTGGGCTTATAACTCACTGGCAAGTGCCCTGAGATTTCTCCCGGAAGTTTGCCAACATTGTTTCCAGTCATGTTGCGGAGTTGTCTAGGTTTAGGGTTTAAGGCCCAAACCCTGAACCCTAGCCTTAAACCCTAGACCCTGAATCTTGACCGACCGGTACGAAACGCAACTTAAGACCACACTCTCCGAGACAGGCTTTCTCAAACACGAAGGTACACCTAATGTTGGGAACCCCTCCCGCCCAAATCAAGGCTATGATGTAGGAGCAGTAAAAATTACCAGTAGTTGGTGGTCTCCCGCAATAATTAGGGATACATTCTGGGGGGGGGTCCCTAGAATTAGGATTATATTATTTTGGCGTCTATGTTGGGTCCCCTTACTTAGGGGAACTACTAATTACTAATTATGGTCCAACTTCCTAGCATGAGTAGAGTATAGGATATCTCAAGCAGCCCCCAATCATTGAAGATAATCCCCAAAAACCGCTCAGTGTATACAGTACTAAACCCTGAACTCCACACCCTAAACCTTGACCCTAAATCTGAAACTAAACCCTACACCCTAGACCCTCAACCCTAAATCCTAAGCCCTAAAAATCCTCAACCCCAAGCCCTTCACCCTTAACCCTAAACCCTACACCCCAAACACTGACGCTCTGGCAGGCGTGGCAGCTTTTGCTCACTTAGCCCAGGTCTGGATCGTGAGGATTGCAAAGGTATCCATGCGGAGAGACTTGAAACTTGGGTCAATCCCCCACCCAGTAATGCGTACCACAAAGGACTATTGTAGGTATACTAGGGCCCTAATAACTCCATATTAAGGAGCCATTACTATAGGGGGGATTGACCTAACTTGAAACCCACAAATTAGGGTTTAGGGTTTAGGGATTTAGGGTTTAGGGTCTAAGGTTAAACGTATGGGCCCCTCATATGAGCGCCAGAAAATAAACGGGCGTTCTAGGGAACCTTAAAGGTACATATAGGGTATATAGTAGGTATATACGCATGGAGACAAATTGCAAGATCTAGGGCTTTAGCGTTTAGGATGCTTAAGCGTTAGGATGTTTAGGGTTCAGAATGTTTAGGGCTTAGGATTTGTTAGGGTTTATGCTTTAAAACGGTTTGGGGTGTAGGATTTGTTGGGCCTACGTAGGATTTCGAATTTAAGGTTTAGGATGTAGGATTGAGGTGTAAGATTTAGGGATTGGGACTCTCTGGGTAATTCATGTAGAGCCCCGAAAAAAAATAAGGTTCTGGGTAATTGTATCTGGGCTATCAAGGAATGATGGCCTTCTCTTGAGTCGGCCTAATGGGCACCTTTTGATACTGGATCACTCTTACAAACAATGTAAAGGGACATTAATGGGAACCCCAAATAGGGAACCCCAAGAATATAGTAGGAATTTAATAGAATAAAAGGACCCTGGTAGGTATATTCCTATTATATACCTACTATATTCTTGAGGTTCCCGGTTTGGGGTTCCCAGTAGAGTCCCTTTACAATGGCTCACCAAACCAAACCCTCAACTTCAGGCCCTAAACCCTAAAACAACCCTAAACGCTTAACCTTAAACGCCTCATGCCGCCAAGCCTCAATGGAAGGATGAAAAACTAGGGTTTACGGTTTAGAGGTTTAGGAGTTAGGTTTTACAATGACTTCCTGAGTCGTATTATCCCAATCATCGCCATTATTAACTACTTACTAATTCCCCCTGACCTTCCAAGTCAAGCCTGAACCCTAGATGAGACTGACACTGCTGGTAATACATTTGCCCTCGAAACCTCAAACCTATTCAATGATTCCAACCGCTTGCAGAGGGAGCAATTCGCAAAAAACCTACAACCTACTTTTCAAAGTGCTGGGTCTCAGGGATTAGGGGTCTAGGGTTTAGTGACAGGACTCCCAATTATCCCAGACATGCAGCTACAGAATCTTCCATTGTCACTTCCTTTCCTCCGGTTTGTATTAAGTCCCACGAAGTCACATGGAACCTGTAGAAGGACCAATACTGAGACAATGGTATTGGTAACCGTCAGTCTTCCACAGCATTTTCCAAGGGCCCTGCGCCCTAAACTCTAGACCCTTAACCCTGAACCCTGAAGATCTTAAACCCTAAACTCTATGTCTCTCCCCAATGTCCTTGACGGCAGGGCCGTGCCAAAAGAAAGTTCTTCGTCGGCTCCTCGGGGGTGCCTTCTGGAAGCCTATTCATCCCAGGGTTTAGGCTTAAGGTATAGGGTTTAGTGTAACCAAATGAAGCACTTAAGGCTCGGGGATTGAAGCTTAGGATTTATGGTCTGGATTCAGGGCTTTAAACTTTCGAGCTGTACGCTACTACAAGCAACAGCATTTGGAGCCATCAAAGAAGGTGAAATCCCCTTTTTTTAGCTATTGGAAGATGAAGCCCTAAACCCTGAACCTTAAAACCGTACAGTTCAAGGTTGGGGCTTAGGGCAAGGCACTGCGTTCAAAATGAGCAAGAACTAGTGACAGTCAGATTCTTATGGTTTAGGGTTTAAAGTCTGGCGTTTAGGATGACAACCATACTCTTTCTTTCTCTGTTTTTTGCTTTACGAAATCGGTTTCCAGTGCCGCTTACTATTACGAACAATGGATAGTTTGTCATCTCCAGCCAAGGGCGTTGGACAGCATCTCGACAAAAAGGAGACCCCTAAACTGTAGTCAACACATGTTTGGATAACGTGGTTGCAGTGGTGTGAGACACCGACGTTATGTAAGCAAATTACCTTCCTTTGGGGGGGGGGGGGGTGCCGGTAACTAGGTAAGTAACGCACAAATCATAAATTATGAGTACTCAGGACTACACACTATCAGCTTGCTATCACATGAGTATTCCCTACCTGACCCCACCGTCCCCACTATGGTCGTTCACATAAATCGGGGACGACTACTGATACGATGGCTATAACTACTAGTAACTAGTAATATTACTACCCTAAACCCTAAACCCTAGGTCTCATGAATGTCATTGTTATCATGCAGTCAGAGCCCGAAGCCACACCCGGCACAGTCACGAATCGCCATTCCGGCGGTCGCGCGAGTCGCACGGCTTTCCCCAAAGCTCCAAATATCCCCATGCACGCAGTTCAGGGTTTAGGGATTAGGGTTCTAGTTTTGGGTTTAGGGTTTAGGACCCAATGTAGGTGCTATTTTGCAGACTTAGAGCCTCAGGGTGTGCTTGCAACAGCCATCTGGTAGTTTCCGGCATCTCAGTTTCTTGGCTGTTGAACTTCCTGGTACAAAGCAGGTTACCCTGTAACCCTTTCAGTTATGCAGGGATTCTATATAAACAAAAACTTAACGGTTTATCCATTCAGCTACTACGTTGTGTGTTGTGGCAGCCTCATGCGGATTTGCACTTGACGAACGGGTCTCCTGTGGTGGGGAGGCTTTGGTACCTTGTTGGCTTTTGAACCTCTAAACTCTCAACAGGAGGCTTCAGTACCTGGTTGGAACTTGAATTATACGGCCTTCTTACAGCAACAACACAACAGCGCAACAACACTGGGTGTGCACGTCCTTCCGCAGCGCAGCTTCAATCTAGGGGTTTAGGGTTTAGGGTTGTAAGCTTCAACACAAAACCCTACCCAAAGGCTCCTGAATTTCCCCGGAACTTTGTTGTGAGAAAACTTGAACTTGTTTGGGGTCTCACCATGAAAGTTCAAGAACCTTGGGCAAACCTACAACCCTACACATCGACTCCCAAAGTTGGCTGCCAGAGAGAGCGCATAGGGTTTAGGGCTTAATGTAGACCCCTGATTAATAAACCCCCGCCCCTTAATAGGGAACATAAAAAGGATCCTAATATTCAGGCCGTTAAAAGGTTGATCATGGGTCTACACTAGGTTGTCAGAGGATGATGGGATCCCGCTTCGGGCTTGTAGGGAGATACTCCCAGCTGAGGTCAGACGGATGCGCCCCCCACATGGACCCAAAATCCGGAAATCCACATGTATGAGAACCTTAACCCCAAAAGTATGTGGAACAAAAGTCCTCTAAGCCCACTCGCCTTTTGTATTCTTAGTGAGTCTTGGGCCGTTCTTTGGCCTACTTTCAAGGTCCAGGTACCGCATACTCCGAGCAGGCCTATCATTTGGGAAAGCACCAACAGCCTAAGGGTCCAAGTGCCCAAGCTTCAGACCCCCAGTACTACAATGTGGATGGTTCTAGGCGTCTAAAAATTCCAGTATCCGGGTACCTGGAAACTCACGGAAACTAGCCCATGATGACATGCTTTGGGCCTATACATCCTAAAGCTCTAAAACTCCTCTTAATCAAACGGACCACGAACACAAAAGACCGACAATTTGTGGGAACCCATCTGGAGTAACTTCCATGTTTCATAATCAGCAAATTTGCTTACTCCAGCCCATATAATTAATACGGACACTTCACTATCATGTCACCATAGTAGGGTCGTGCATTCAAGGGTGGGGTTTCAAGCTCTGGGACGGCCCAGACAGACTTTACGCCCGACTCTGCACGATGCCCAGGTCGCGTCACTGCTGGCTAATGTCCAAGGAGGACGCGCCGCTTCGGAAATTGGAACTGTGGTTGCAGTGTTATTTGGGTTTGCGAAGTAGGGGTTATATAAGTTATGTATATAAATATATGCAACCCAACCCCCATAAAGATCCGCCTTTTAAGGGTCCTGAACTCCCCCTGCATCTCAAGGATCTGCCCAAACACAGAACCCCCTAACCCTGACGTCCAAAGTTGAAGACGCACCAGCCTTGATAAATCTGAGGCCAAGCAGCATAAGGATCTGCTGAAACTTAGAGCTCTTAACCCTGAAATCCAAAGTTAAAGACCCATCACCCCCGACAAACCTAAGATCCATCATTCTAAACATAACCTTTGCCAAGCTCCAGTGTGTTTATAGAAATCTGTCCGAGTCGTGGTAAGTATGCTAGGGCGAAAATGTTCTCCATGTTTCGAGGTCAGCGATGAAGGCCGTTTACTCCAAACAGTCTGTTTTTCGAGGTCGAGAAGCGCAACCCAAATTGTAGCAAATGAAATTCTTCAGGTTTCTTCATAGAAAAAAGGGAATACAGTCGCTATATAAAAGCCACAAGGACCAAGAACCGTCTAATTAGGCCACCGGTAGAGCCAAAATAGAACTCTCCCTTCAAATGAAAAGCTCCAGTTCCTTGCAATCATTACAGGTGTTTCTTCTGATCGCATA
>CAJNIZ010022259.1:30886-53684 GCA_905231905.1 Symbiodinium pilosum
CCTAAACCCTAAACCCTCAAGACTTACAGGGCCTTGGTGGGCGTTGTGGGCTTCGTGAGCGCCGCCGCGCCAGGGAAAGCCTTGCTTCGCTGGATGCGATTTAGGATTTACGGAGTAGGGTTTAGTGTCTAGGGGTTTGGGGATTAGGGTTTTAGGGTTTAGGGATTAGGGGTTTAGGATTTAGGGTTTAGGGATTAGGGTATAGGGTGTACGGGTTTGATCCGTAAGGGGTTTAGGGATTAGGAGTTTAGGGTTTAGCGATTAGGGGTCTAGGAATTAGGGGTTTAGGGTCTAGGGGTTTAGGGTTTTGGATTTAGGGATTGTAGGGTTTAGGGTCTACAGGTTTAGGGATTACGTAGGTGAAGAGGGTTTAGGGATTAAGGTTTAGGGTTAAGGGGCTTAGAGTTTAGGGATTAGAAGTTGAGGGTGTAGGGGCTTAGGGTTTTAGAGTTCAGTGAGTAGGTCCAGGGTTTCAGGTTTCAGGTTTAGGGCTTAAGGTTCATCACATTTGGTAAGTACTAGCAACTGAACTTTCAACCCAAGTTACAACACCTATACAAGTGCCGAGTTGGGATTTTAGGTAGGGCGATAAGACCATTTTTAAGTCCGATGTAAAGACCCATGAACCCCCGAGTAAGTGTCCAGGATCTGGATGTTCATGAAAAGTAGGAGGACCACTTTCTAAGGGGATATCGGGGTATATGCATGGAAGATCTCGCTACAGACAGGAGGGGTTCTGGGCGTGGAATCTTAAAAGTCGGCTCGGGTGTTCAGCTTCAAACAGCTCGGAATTAAGTGCAGGATCAAAGCGAAATGTGTAGGACCGTTTCAAGACCTGAGAGAAGGGCAGTTTGGAATTTTCTTCTATGCAAACCTCCATTTGTGTTGTTGTAGTTTGCCCTGTGTTCAGGGTGCGGAACATCTTCCTGCACCTGAAGCCAGTGGGAACATACCAACTTGAAAAGCTTGGGCTTCAACAACGTAAAGTTTCGAACCTCAGAATCTGGATTTCTAGGAGATATGGTCCCGATTTTAGGATCCACCTGGGAACTCAAACAGCCAGAATCAAAGCAGTTGTTCCCTAACAAGAGCCTTTTTGTAGACTAGAGTCCTCACCCAGGAAGTGCTTGTATTTTGAAAAAATCCTTTGATTTCTCGGTTGGTTTCATGGGTTCCCCAGCCAGCCCCCCCCCCCCCCTCATAATGAACCCCAAAGTTCCCCAGTAATTACAGTAATTAACCTGTGCTTGGAGAAGTCATGATGGTCTGAGGTTTGGTTTAGGGTTTAGGGTTTACGGTTTAGGGTATTTGCGTCCTTGGACCCTTAAGGCAACCCTAAACCCTAAACCCTTAAAGCCTAAAGCCTAAACCCTACTAGTTGTGTCCTTGGACCCTTAGGGAATTCAGAACGTCTCTTGTCCAGGTTCTTTGGAGGTCTCAAGCTTAGGGGTTTTAGGGTTTGGGGTTTAGGGTTCAGGATTTGGGGCTCTGGGTTTTTGCGTGTTGGACCTTGAGGTTGCGCTTGCAGGCTTCGAGGAGCTCTTGGCAGCTGCAGGCATCAGTCCAGGACATGCTGAACCTCAAAAGTCCCTCAAAGGAGCTATAATAAAGAGGGTTATAGAGGGGATGATATAGGGGACTACTATAGGGCTCTTAATGGGGAGACTAGGAGTTTAGACTAAAGCTCAAATAATGGCCCAACACCCCAACACCCGTTCACGACAAGAATGGAACATAGAGAAACACAAGAAGCTATAGAGCTTGCGAGTTCAGGTCGCGGGTTCACGCATGCCAAGAGCCTTTAATCGCGGCAGCGGTTGCGGTGCTGCTCTAAACTCCTGGAGTTTTCTCAGGGCTGAGAATCCTCTCCCCCTTACATTAAATACTCCCATTGCATTCAACGATTCCGAGGAGCCAGGGCATTGCAGATCTCCATGAACAGAGCATCCCGCAATCGAGATTGTAGCAGCGAATTCTCCTCTGCGGGCTTGAATGGGTTGCGGGTGCGGGGTTTAGGGTTGTGGATCAAATTTCAGAGCTTGGTTCTTGCTAAGAACTTCAAGCCCTAAACCCAAAACCTTAGAACCATATCACCTAAACCCTAAATCTCGAATCGTAAAATGGCGCTGGGTTCCTGAGAAGTGGCAGGCGCAGCCTTTGCCCTTCATCAGAAAATCTCAAGATGCGTGCATCCGCTTAAACCCTCAACCCTAAATCGCTAAAACACGAAAACCCTAAACCCTAAACCCTAAACCTCAAACCCTAAACCCTAAACCCTAAAGCCTAAACCCTAAACCCTGGGTCCTTGGACCCTTAGCAATTTGTTGATGGAAGTAAGCATTCTCGTGGTCTCAAGTCACGGAATTCTAAGGTTTTAGGGTTTTAGGTTTCAGGATTTTAGGATTTTAGGATTTTGAGGTTGTAGGGTTGTAGGGTTTTAGGGTTCTAGGGGTTTAGGGTTTTAGGGGTTTAGGGCTTTAGGGTTTCAGGATTTTAGGAGTGTAGGGTTTTAGGGTTTTAGGTTTTCAGGGTTTAGGGTTTTAGTGGTTTAGGGGTTTAGGGTTTAGGATTTAGGGTTCAGCCTCATGGTCTTACACCACCGAAATCTTGCAGATTTGGGTTTAGGGACCTCCAAAATGAGGGCCCTGTAGCCGTTCAAATTACATATTGCAATAGGGTCCTGATTTTGGGTGGGTGGGTTTACCCATCGTCCGACATAACCTTAGCCTCAGCCTCAGATGAAGCTTACTAAGGCTGTCAGGTGAAGGCACAATTTGAAGCTTTTTACTGTTTGTGCGCCAAAGGAAGTTTGGAGGCTGGTGGCCAAAGGAGCTAATTCGTGTTAGGTTCTTTCACCTTGAGTTGAAAGCCAGGAAGAAAGACAGAAAGGATGAATTGCTAAGGTTAAGTCACACGGAAACCTTGCCAGCCATGGCCTTGTTACCACCTCTGCCAGATATTCCAGTTGAGCCTGTGCAAGTGGAGATGAGCCAGCGTCTGCCTCACCTTCCTGATTTGGCAATTGTGCCTGCTGTTGGCGTCCAAGCCACACATCGGGGCGGAGGTGGTGATCTGAACATGCAGGCACAGGCCATGCTCATTTCATTGCACAAAACATTTGATGGTAAGGTTGCTGAAGTCATAGAGGTCTTGGGATGGAACACTAGGCTGCAGATGGCGAAAGCCCCTCAAGAAACACATAGCCATAACATGAGCCCTAAACTGCGTAATGCGTGCAGGATGAAGAATGTGCCCCAAAGCAAACACTCCGTTTGGGGTTTGGGGTTTGTGGGCAAATCCCCTCATGCTAATACTAAACATGCTGAAAATTAGATATCCCACATGAAAGACCTCGTGGGTTGGATGACATATGTAATTTCAGGGGCGGTGGGGCTTTTTGATTTTAGTATGAAGGAATACTGTTCGTATAGTTTAGGCCTCCAAGGAAGCATCGTATTTATTAGTTTATAGACTTAGATGCCCGAGGCCTTTTTGTGTGGAGTCACTCATAAACTAACCGTAGACCCTAAACCCTAAAACCCTAATCCCTGAACCCGGCCCTATCCCCAAGCCCTACATCGTAATTCCTAAACCCTAAAACCTAATCCCCATAGTCTCTAAAACCTAAACCCTCAGCCCCAAAACCTGCATCCTAATCCCTAAACCGTGAATCCCCATATATCTTCTACACCGCAGGGTACAACACAGTGCATCCTTGTCGGCACCCTCGGCGCCCTCCAGTGGCGCAGCCGCGTGCTTCGCGCGGATGGCCTTCACAAAAAACTCTAAGTGCGTTAGGTATTGGGGATTAGGTTTACTGGGTTGCTGTTAAGGAACTTAAATTAAGTTTCCATAATGGATATATGTATATATAGTGAATAATAGGGTTTCCCCAGTATAGTAATTTAATTTAAGTTCCTGAATAGCAACCCAGTTGAGGGGGGTTTAAGATTTGGGGTCTAGGGCCGATTAATCAAAGGTCTTTGTGTTCCTCGGCTGCGGCCCCTGAAAGATTGAAATCCACCACTGTAAGCTCATCCTGAATGAGGCTTTAGGGTTTAGGGTTTAGGGGTTTAGGGTTTAGGGTCATCTCCAACATTCCCAAATCCTGAGCCATAGCCAGGTCGGGGATTCGGGGATTGCCGTATCTGTCAAGCCGTGTGTAGACACGCTCCTTCTCAAACTCCATGCGCAAGTTGCCCTGCCACTTGCCAAGCTCGAACGCGCGAACGAACGAAGTAATGGACTCTGTATCCGCTGAAGGGACGGCAAAACCAATCATCAGGATACATTCCTCTGAGAGACTTGAGGGCTGAAGGAAGATCCTTCCAGGGTGTAATTAGGGGCTTGTCTGAGGTTATTTCATCCCTGCCCTTCCATAACCCCTATCCTGGGTTGCTTGTAGGAACTTGAATGTTAAGTTACCATAATGGTTATGTTTCGTAAATAAATGTATTTCCCCGGTATAGTAACTTGAATTAAGTTCCTTGACAGCAACCCAGTATCCTGAGGGTATCGGAAGTCCTATGGAAAATATTGACTGCTAGCTGCTAGGGTATCGAGTATTGGTCCCTATTGGTCCAAGGACCCAACCTTAAGGGCTTCGAGTCTCAAATACCATTCAGATGATAGTATCTTGAAAACCCCATTTTGAAACCCTAGGACCAAGAAACCCTAAACCCTACACCCTAAAAGCTGCTTGGGTTCTGGGGAGCTAATGAGAACTGTATACTCTGTGTACCCACAGGGCTATGCTGGCAACCCTAGATGCCATGTAGATGTCTTCTATCTTCCTGAACTACCCTAATTCAACTCTAAGCTTTAGGGTTTAGGTTCAGAGTTTTAGGTTTAGGGTTTAGGCCTCATTAATTTGAGTCCTTGGACCCTTAGGAGGATATTCTGGGCAAAACGACTAAGTGCCTCCTGCATTTCCGCCTTTCACTTGATGAAAGGCCTGCAGGCCCTTTACGAAGATGGCTACCACCAACCAAACGATTAGGGTTGAGAACTTAGGGTCAGGGTTGATACAAGGTTTACGGCTTATAATAGGGTTCATATAGGGCTTTGGGTTTAGGTTGGTTCATTTAGGGTTTAAAGTATATTGGGTTTAGAGAGTAGAGGGATTATGTTGGGTGTATGCAAGGATAAGGGTTTGGGGGTTTGGGGTTTCAGGGCTCAGGGTTTAGGGTTGGGATCGCTCAGCGGTCTGCCTGAGTACATGTTCCCGGAATGGAAGAACCCCAAACCCTCTTATCCTTTCATGATCTGAGCTTCCCATTCTTGGGGTTCAGGGTTTAGGGATATTGCCCAAGGGTCTTGACTGTCATCATCAGCCCTACCTACACTCCCACACCCTAGCCCTGGAAATTTGAACCCGAAAATCCTAAGCTGATTTGCCTTAAGGGTCCAAGGACCCACGTGAGCTATAACCCAGGCCCCTGATTAATAACCCCTCCCCTTAATAGTGATTGTAATAGGGACCTGATTAATATATAGGCCTGAAAAGGAGGGGGTTTATTAATCATGGGTCTACATTAGTCTTAACTCCGGAAGGTGGGTTATATGGGGGGGGTATATAGGGACTATTCACGGGATACTAGGAGTTATAAGACTATGGCCAAGGTAAGATGGTTGTGGAACCTTTGAGGGTATGGTATGGAGTACCTGAAGCCCATCATTCTTGAAGTTCTTGGCGGCCTAGGGGCTCGAACACCCAGCTACACTGAACCTAAACCCTGAAGCAACCTCCTAAACCCTGAACCCTGATCCCACCTCCTAAACTCTGAGCCCTAAATCCTAAAACCTAGCCCTCAAACCCTAAAGGGTTTTAGGGTTTAGGGTTTAGGGATCCTAAACCCTTAACCCATCTCCTAAATCCGAAGCCTGAACCCTGAACCCCCAGCCTTCAACGCTTGACACCAGCTTCCCACGCTGGCAAGAACCTCGTCGCGCCTTCGAGCAAGCTCCTGGGAGGAGTTCTGGGGGATCCTTCGGGGTTTAAGGTTTAGGGCTTAGGGTTTAGGGATTCGGGATCTAGGCATTTAGGGTTTAGGGTTTAGGGATTTAGGGTTTAGGGCTCAGGGTTTAGGGTTGGGGTTTACTTGGAGGTTCATGGGACTTAGTTACTATTTATAACTGGGGTTATAACCCTACTTATAAGTGGGGTAACGCCTATGAGGTCATTTAGAGGGGTTATAAGTAGGGTTGTAAGCCCAGTTATAAGTAGTTACTAATTCCCATGAACCTCCAAGTAGGGTTTAGGGATTAGTCTTGGGATTAGAGTTTAGGGTTCATTTGGGATTTAGGATTCAGGGTTCGGGGTCTAAGGCCTGGGGCTTACGGTCCAGGATCTAGCGTTTCGGGTTGAAGAGGCTAGGGTTTAGGCCTGAGTCTACATTATAGATGCGCCTGCCCATCTAAGTTTAGGCCAAAGCTACCTCTAGTCAGCACACCTCAAATTGTAGGTGTAACCCCACCCTAAACCCTAAACCCTAAACCCTAAACTGGGGAAGTTTGACGCAAACTTTGCCGTCTTCAAGCTCAGCATGTCCCGGGGTAATGTGTGAGTCAGAATTAGTCTAGACTTCTAGCATCCCCCTTAATAACCTCTATAGTAGTCCCCAACCCCTATAGTGGGTTTAGGGTTTAGGGATCCCCTATTCCCCTATATAAACCCCCCCCTTTAGATTATGGCTCGTATGGTGATAAGTTGTTGCTTGCCCCGGAGGACATCGTGTGAAGCCATTGAGCGAATTCTATGGAATCTTAGGGTTATAATGGACAAGAAAATGGAAGCTACTATAATATGTTGGGTTTACATGGGGATAATGGAAAATAAAAAGGAAACTACTATAAAGGGTTGACCGCTCTTGTGAATTTTGAGAGATGCCGTGGGGCAACAAATCGAGGAGCTGTTGGACGTGCTTTGGGCCGTGGGGCGCCCGCCAAGAGTCGCGGGGCATCACACTCTTACTGTGGTGCGTTCAAGGGGGTTTAGGGTTTAGGGTTCAGAACCCAGCGGCCTCAAGTTTCCATGGCAATTTGTGTTATGCGCAAATTGATTGTGCCATATTGTGCCTTTCAGGCCTATCTCAAGGCCTATCTGAGTCTGATCCCGTGCCAAGTTCCCCAATAGAATGGGCTACTACTCCTTAGAAATGGTTTCCAAACAAATTAATCTACTGTCCTCTCGTTCAAGGCATTCATCCCTGGCGTTTGACCGTCTGACCTGTGGTACAAAATGGTGGACTGAAACCCTGAACCCTAAACCCAATGCAAGGTCTCATCACCGTTGCAAAACGTAATTGCAATCTTCATATGCAAGCCCTAAGCCCTCGGAAAAATAGTTTCCACGTTCTTTTCCATTAGCTATCCCGGTATATAACCCCACATTAACCCCAATGTGCACCCAAGGCTTTCTGGAATGCGACGACGCTAAACATTTTTAGGAGGCTGCAGTTACAGATACTTAGGGGGTGTATGCGGTGGACTTTGCGAAGCTACCCCAGTCTCTAAAGCCTAAACCGAAGCACACAGAAACTTGGAAACTTGCCAGTCAGACCTGACATGTTTTCACAAGAGTTTCCTTTTTTCGCGAAGGGAAGACCGAGAGGTAGCCATGTTTCAAATCACTAGTTATCCTTCTGTTTCTATAACTTTCTGGTGCGTAGTAGAGAGAAAAGGAATATGTTCCCTTTATGAACCCTGCATAATGAGTTCCCATGTCCCCTGCGAACTCCCAGTAAGAAAGTGTTGATCATAAGAGAGTGTAGGACACTACCGTTGGTAACTTGGGTTTCCCCATCCAGGTTCAGGGTTTGGGTGGAGATTGTAGGTTTGAATGCTTGGGTAGCCTCCCTCAGAATCCCGAAGTGCAACCAAAGCGCCAGAGCCCATATGAGCTATAGTCTAAATCTAAACTCCTTAAAGGGCGGCTATACAGGGATTATATAGGGGTGTAGTATAGGGGTTATTCAGGGAGATGCTCGAAGTTTGGACATTGGCTGATATGCTCTACTCCCTGTATTTCATTATCCTTTGGTGTTTAGTCTTTAGGGTTTAAAGCCTAGGGTGCGTGATAGGATTTAGGGTCTAGGGCCTAGGAGGAACACTACCTCAAATATGAAGCCCTACACCCCAAAGACCTAAAGCCCGAAATCTACATGAGCTGTAGTCTAAACTCCTAGTATCCCCCTTAACAGCCCCTATAGTGGTCCCATATATAATCCCCTATATAACCCCCTTTAAGGAGTGTAGATTATGGCTCACATCCAAGTTTGAGCTTGAGGGTTTGTAGGGTTTCCCTATGAACCCTAAACCCACCCCATCCCGCAGATCTTCAACCCTCCCTAGCCAGCCGGTAAAGCCTAAGACCCTACACGGAACAATGCCCACAAAAAAACCCAAACCCCAAACCCTAGGGTTCGTCCCAGGGATGGTTACTAAACGTTTAAGGTTTAGGGTTTTGGGGTTTAGGGTTTGGGGGTTTAGGGTTTTAGGGGCCTAAACCCTATCACGCACCCTAAGCTTTAAACCAAAACACCCTAAACCCACCCATGTCCTGATAAGCGGCCTCTGCAGAGGCCTCCATCTCGGACACCTCTCGGGGGTTTAGGGTTCAGGGATTAGGCTTAGGGTAGGGTTCAGGGTTTAGAGTTTAGGGATTAGAGTTTAGCGATTAGGATTTAGGGTTTAGGGTTCAGGGTTTAGGGTGTAAGGTTTAGATTCTTTTTACAATGCCTTTTTTTATAAAAAAAAGGGTGTTTAGGGTTTAGGGTTCAGGGTTGAGGCTTAGGGTTCAGGGATTCAGAGTACTAAGAGGCTCCTCCTGTGCGGTTCAGGGGGAGCTCTATGATCAGAACTCCTTTTTAGTGAGGCCTGTGGTTCAAGGGGGGAGCTTATCAGCTCCATAAACCCTGACCAAACTTTGTATAACCCCTAAGCTAGCTTCAGCAGACACTTTGTTCCAGGGGATCTGCACCAAGATGTCCTTTCTATGCGTGCTTAGGGTCCTACAGCAATCCCCCAACCACGACACTCCGAACCGCTGACAACTCGCGGCAGACTCAAAAGACCCGGCTAACCAAGATATCCAACATAGTGGCCTACAAGAATCAGTGCACGTCAGTCGCCTAAACCTGTACCTATAGCCCAGACCGTAAGCCCAAAAGACCTTACTTAAAATGCCGTACACCTAAACCACCTTCACCCTCAACACCCTAAACCCTAAGCCTTGGCAACCCCACCACCCAAAAACTCCTAAACGCCCCAAAACCCCAAACCTCATCCCTCTGACTCTGACTTACTAGGTGTCGGTAGGGAAAAGGGAATGCATTATCTACGGATTTCCAACGGATTATATTCCCCCTTATTCCCTAAACCGTCGAGTCCCTCGACCAGAAAAAACCTTAGAACCCTAAACAACTACCAGTAAGCTGATGCCTGCATCTGGTACTCCTTGCACGCTGGCTCTGACACCATGGTGTTGAGCGCGCGGGTGATGGAAAAAAGTTCAAACACGGCTCTCCGTCCTAGTAGCACTCGCAACATTAATGGTGGGTTTGCACCACAAGTCAGAAGCTTCATCAGAATAAGGTAGCTTCAGGATGTAATTGAGGGTTTGTCCTCTAAATTGTGTTAAGATAGAGGAAGTAGGGCTTACTGATTCGGTTCTAGGGATATTGAGATTGTTGTGGATGAATTCCTGCTCAAGGTTTGTAGCTTGTAGACCCTACAAGTATGCAGTACAAGCTGATTGTCATCTGCATCCACGCATCTCGTGGGCATGGTGATACTGCAACTCCTGATCTAAGATCTAGTGTTCCGGGCTTTGAATGCTTGCGGTCAAATTTGCCTGGCATCCACTGGCAAGCGTGTTATCGTTCCGTGCGCGAGCTGATGACTCCGTGCTGCTTGTCTTGCTATGCGGTCATGGACTTGAGCCCAAAGTCTTTCAAACCCTGCTGGGCAGCTTGCCATGCGTGGCTTTAAGATGTGAGACCCTTGCAATATCTGCGCGAGAACCTCGGCCTCAAAAGTAAGCGGCATAATGTCTCAACCCTAAACATCAAACCCTAAACCTTAAACCCTTAAACCCTGACCTTAAACCTTAAACCGCTAAAAACAGTCAAGAAGAAAATTCCTCACATACTTTGGGGTAGCGAATGGGGTTCCCCAAAATTAGGGGTACGTTTTTGTGGGGGTCCGTATAGTAAGGATCATTATATATTTCGGTCTATATTGTGGTCCCCATATTTTGGGAAATTTCTAAACGAACCTATTCTAACCCCAAACTGAAATCTTCCGGGTTTGCATTCTGGCCACCCGCCCCCCAAGGAGGTAGGCTTTAGCATTGAGAGCTGGAGGTTTAGGGTTTAGGCTTTGGGCCTTGGAGCTGCAGATTTAATACTTTCCCTAAAGAGACCCCAGCATGGACCCTTAATTGCTACAGTCCTTAGGGTTTAGTGCCTAGAGTTTAGGGTGTAGGTTCTGGGGATTCCCAAAAATCTACTCCTAATTTGGGGAAGCCCCATTTAGAGCCTGGTCATTCCGACTTAGGATTGGACTTTTCAGGATTCCACAGCCTGGCCCTGGATGTTCAATTCAAATTCCTACTCCAGGGTTTAGGGTTTACCTAGACCCCGAAAGTATGTAAAATAACAGCCCCAAACCCCTAATAATAGCCATAGAGGCCATCATTTTACATACTTTTGGGCTTCAGGTAGGGTTCAGGGTTTATGGTTTAGGGTTTCGGGTTTAGGGTTCCCATCCACGGTTTCGGGCTTAGGGTTTACTACTCCAAGGCCCCTACCCATCAAGCAAGAGACTGCCCCAAGAGAAGCAGGGAATGGGGGAATGGATTTATGGATGATTATAAGAGGGTCGTATATCGGAACTGCTACGGGGAAAAAATCCCTAAACCTTAAACCCCTGAACCCCTCATCCCTAAACCATAGTAAGTACCAGGTAGAGACCTGACAATACCCATAAAGTAACTAGCCCTTGTTCATACAGCCCTAGGCCCAAACCCTAAACCCCTACACTAAACCCTAAACCCTAAACCCTATATTTCCTAGGTAGGTTCTTCTTACATGCAGCTCGGGACGAACCGAAAACTTTGCCCGAAGGAATGACTTGATGCAAGGTTTAGGGTTTAGGGACCAAAGAAACAGTCAAGCTAAATGGCATCACGAAGGAGGATATAAAGCCTGGTGCACAAGCTTTGCTGCCCCAAATGTTCCAAATGTATGCCCTGAGCTGAACTTAAGGGCTCAGGCTTCTGGGGGCAGGTTTGCCCGCACGCCAAGCTTCAAAGGAACACCAGGCCCTAAACCATTAAATCCCAAACACTGAACGCCACCTGCGCTGAGGAGCCCCAAATAAGGTATCATGTTCTACCCCCCCCAAGTGATTCTACAGCAGTCCGAATTTAGCGCTTTAGTCTGTATAAGATTACTCCCCAACCCAAAAGTAGCCCAATGCCCCTCCAATATGACAGAGTTTTTGGTTACCCCAATCACCCAAACAAGGACTCTATGACTCTAATCGGGCTCCTGTAGGGTTGTTTGAGGGGGTAGGTCACCAAAATCCACTTGAAACAAGTGGCCCAAGTAATTGCCACCATAATGTGGAGGTGCAATTACGGTACACAATACTATTATCATACAAGGATCCTGAGACCACAACATTGGCAACTGCTTAGGCTTCCTACATTGTTACCATAGTACAGTTTAGTTTAGGGTTTAGGGTTTGCCCCAAGGACACCTAAACCCTATGGCCACCTTCTGTTCGTGTCGATGGCCCGTGACGATGAGGTCAATGCCCGCACTGCGGGCAATGTCCTCCAGCAAATGGGGTTTAGGGTTTAGGGTTCAGGGTCAGGGGTTTACGGTTTAGGGTTGGTCTAGAGTCTAGAGGTCCTTTGGGGAAGTTATTTAAAAATTCCTGTAGGTCGGTTATAAGGGAGAATGTAAAGGACATGATTTTTCATGATAGCCATTCTGGGAACAAGAGTTTGGATCAAGAAGCATATGAGGGTTTTTGAAACAGTGGCTCCTGTTTGGTTTCATGGTCGAAAAATTCATATGGCCCCGAATACTTCAGACACCCACACCCCCAAAAAGACGGCAATTTTGACAGACTTCCATATCGCCAGGTTAGGGTTTACGGTTTCGGGGGCTGAGGGATCAGAAGCCTACATTTCATGGGCATTCGGCATTCCTGCAGAGGAATGGGTTTAGGATTCAAGGCTCAAGGTTAAAGGATTTTTGAAGAATCTGAAGAGCCTATGAACTGTTGACTCCCTAGGGTCGGAGCTTCGAGCTTGGGATAACGTACCCTCAGGCAAGTAAGACGGAAACCACAAAAAATATGAAGACGACATTTCCTTCAAAAGGGGTCTACATGAGGGTAGGGGTTAGGCTGGGGGCAGGATGACATACTAAATGTACTGGCAGGGTTGCTGCAACTATGGAAACTTGAGGCAGAAGCAGCCTCTTTGTACCCTTCAATCGGGGTACATGGTCTCTAAACGTGGTATTTAAAGTACAATTACAAAGGAGCAGAAAGAGGGTCAAATGCTAAACTCTGAACCCTAAACCCAAGAACATCCCCCAAACTGCATCAAGCGCCTTCTCTTTGCCTAAACCCCAAAACCCTAATCCCCAAGCCATCGCCCCGAGCAGCTCGCATAGTTTCTGATCTCACCCTAAACCCTAAACCAATCCCTGGCTGCAGGGCAGTGAATAAATGGGTTTAGGGTATGAGACAGATCCACTCCTGAGCTTTGAGCCTTTACCCCGAAAAAAACCCACACCCTAAGCCGCAGACTCAAACACCGTTATAACTCCTATAATCTCTATAGTTTCCATTTTCTTTTCCATTATCCCTAGATAACCCCAATATACTATAGTAGTTTCCATTTTCTTTTCCATTATCCCTAGATAACCTCAATATACTATAGTAGTTTCCATCTTATTTTCCATTATCCCAATAAACCCCAACCTACCTAGACTCTCCTATGCCCTCAATACCCACCATCTGGGACCATATACTCCTGTTTACGGGGACAAGGTGGCTCCTGGTATACTGTAAACCTTTGACAGGAAATCTGATTCTTGATAGTGAAGAAAAAGGCAGTCCGCCCAATGCAGCACGCTGGCGCCGCGGCCGGGGGTGTAGCCTAGATTGGGACCCTCTAAAGCGCATGGATAGGGTCTGGGGTTTAGGGTTTTGGGTTTGGGGTTTGAGTTGATTGGGGTTCAGACTTTCCTAAACCCTAAACCCCAAGTAGGGCTAGGGTTTAGACTGCTGGGTGCAAGGTTTTAGGGTTTCGGAATACACCCAAATTTTCCGGCTTCGGGTCAAATAGGTGAAAAGCAACGGCATCAGTGCTTGAAGAGCCAAACTATGAGCTCAGTCATACTTAACTGTTCCCTAAAGCCTAAACCCTAAACCCTAAACCCTACATGCCTGTAACCAGGACCTTTGGGGTGAAAGAGTGATGGGAGTTCAGGGCTTAGGTTTTTAGGGTTTAGTATTTAGGGTTCTAGGGTTTAACGGGTTTGGGGTTTTAGGGTTCTAGGGTTTAAAGGGTTTGGGGTTTTAGGGTTCTAGGGTTTCAAGGGTTTGGGGTTTAGGCTTTAGAGTGCATGGGCCGGCTTTAAGGGCCAAGAGGCATTCAGGGACGTCCCTGCTTACCGTGCCCGAGCATATTCCCCTCAGCCGCACGATGAACACCCCGGCCCCTGAAGACACAAATTCCCAAACACATATTCCCCTATTAGTACTATGGTATGGGGACAGTATGATGTGGGGACTACTTGTAATAAGAGGTAGGGAGGTTTGCAGTAAGAGGGCATTCACACGGAAACCAACACGGCCCCCTTCAAGAAGGCAGTCGTGATGATCTAAGCGGATGTTGGGGAGCACGTGGCGCCTTGTCATTCAGAAAAGTCTGCTTGCAAGCGTCATTTTGGCCTGCGCAATCGCAAGCTCAAAACAACTCCACAATGCAAAGCTCAAATTCCTGAACCTGCAAGACTCGAAAACCTCCACTCCCTAAAGCTAGATCCCTACACTTAAACCTTATATGGCAAAGCCCCACACCCAGAGGCCACTGAACCCGCCTTAACACCAAAAAAACAACCCTGACACCTCATCATAAACCAGGCCCAATGCAAAGGCTAAACTCCGCAAAGCAAACCTTATTGCTGCTTAGTGGGGAATAAAGGACCATAATTTCGTATGAGACATTCCCTTATTCCCTACTACCCACCAGTAATCACAGCATACAGCCTAGACCTTTTCTAAACCCTGGAACCGGAACCACCAACGGGAGCGTCTGGGCGTCCGACTGGGTGGGTGGTGCCTGGACAGGAGCGTTTTGAAGAGGAAGCAGGAGACCGGGGTGGTTTAAGGAGTCTGGAATGTACGGCTTCGGGAAGTTTGCATAAGGTGTTTGGTAGGAGCAATGTAAGCATAATTATGTAGACTTGCGCTGGAATCATAAAGGAAGAATGTAGTAGCATGTATTCAGGCTCTAAGCTGCGAGGATTGTGCGCGATTTCACTCTGTGCAGCTGTTGCGTCATGTAAATGGAATCACACGTTGGCTCGCGGATACATGCAATAACCCTCCCCTAAGGCTCTTGGACCCCCATCGTGAGAACCGAACCATAACCCAAAAGCTAACCCTTCCTACAGCAGCCCTGTGCTAGAGGCATCAGGGCAAACCTAAACGAGAAGAGGTTTTTGGTAACCCCAATCCCCCTGAACCCGAAACCTCAAGTTCAAAAACGAGGACCTCTTCCAGTCACGGCGCTGTTGTTGGATAGCACCCTTCCTCAAATCAAAGGAACTACAATAATCTAAACTCCTAGTATCCCCCTTTATAAGGCCTGTAATAGGGAACCTGTATAGTCCCCTATATACCCCCCGTTGGGAAGTTTAGACTACAGCTCAAATGGGTTTCTTCTGAAGCCGGCATGTCAGGGGGAACGCCCCCTTGTCCATGTTGGTACTTAATCCCTAGACAAACCCTGACCAACGATGCTACTGCTACTGCTTCTACTACTCTACTGCTGCTACTACTGCTGCTACTACTGCTGCTACTACTACTACTACTCTTATGTTTATTGCTGTTATGTTTATGATTAGTATCATTATGTTTTTTTACTGTGACGCTCGCGAACCCTGCGCAGATTCCATCTTGCTCCATCTTGAACCCTAAGCCAAAAATCCGGAACCATGACATCTCAGACCCCAAACCCTGAACGCAATGCATCTGGTACCATTTCAGGTTTGGGTTCAGGGTTTAGGGCCTTGCCCCCTCACCCCACACCCATAACATCTACACCCTACACACCCCTCAACCATGAACATCTTCGACCGTAACCTGTAGACCCTGGGCCGCTATGTACCTTGCGCCCAAAGCCATGAACCCAGAACAAAACCTCAAACTCATGACATTTTTGCACCCTGAAACCTTCACCGCTCTAACTTACAGTATCTTAGCCCCTAAATTCACCCTAAACCCTCAACCCTAAACCTGGCTTCTTGTTTAGGAGCTTAAGCGGTGAGGTGTGAGCTTCCCTTATTCTGTTAACTCTCTATATTACCTCAGTTTCCATTTCATGTTCCAATGTCTTGTTCACTTGATCTGTTATCATCCCAACGCCTTAAACCCCCCAAAAGCCGCTACCCTCAACCCTAACATCATGGGTTCCACTATTACCCCCGCTATACTACCCTCCCTAGGCTCCCACCTGAGCCGTTAGAAAAATAGGTGTATAAATTCAGTGGAAAAATGAAGCTTGCGCCCGCGAGCTTGCGCGGACCTTCCGCGAAACCTCCGCTAAGACTACTGGCAGGTTTTCCGACGCCGTGCTTCCGCGGGCTCTTCCGCGGATGTTTTCGTCACAGGTCATTCCGCGGCACTTCCGCGAAAGGGACTTCTAGTCTTTTCGGTGTTATATCCGTCCAAAGCCCGAGCATACTTTGAGCGCGAACCGATTCAAAAGGGATCGGAAGGGAGAGTTGGGGCTGGCCTTAGAGGTTTGAAGCCAAAAACGGTCACTCGGTAACGTATTCAAAGGGGGAGTTGGGCTGGTTATAGAGGGTTCACGCCAGAGGCGGTCACTTGGATATTGGTACTGCGGTAGTGGCCAAGTACTCCTAAACCCATCCCGTAGCTTCCGCGGAGCTTCCGCGAAATCCCCGTCACGTGATATATTCCACGGACACGATCCCGGGAAGGTATCTCCGTGGTGGCTTCCTTAGATATTGTCATCATGGCTGAGTTTCTCCTCGAATTCCTAATCTTCCTTGGCTCGGGATTCGCAGGATGCAGAAGAGAGCTTCCGCAAGCAAAGTGCTTCCGCGAAAGCTTCCGCGGTCTTCCGCACGCAGTGGGAACCACTTTTCGGAAATTGTTGGGGGCCGGTTTCCGATATTTTTTCCGTATTTAATTAACTTTCCTCAACAACCTCTGCTCATCTTGATTACGGCTCTTTAGGGCGAATTAGGCCTAATTAAACGTAATTAAGGGGGAACCTAGGGGGGGTAGGAAGGAAACCCATGATAACAGGAAACTCTGAATTCTAAACCTGGCCCTAAACCCTAAACCCTAAAACCTAAAGGTTTAGGGCTTAGGGCTTAAACCCTAAACCCTAAACCTGGAACATCTCAGTGCCCAGCATCACCACGATCTGCCAATCTGCCGTGGAGGCCTTGACTGCATCTGTGAACCACCTGAGCCCCAATCTGCTTCAATTTATGACCAACAGCTACAGGAGGGGAGTTTCCAATGGGGGGACTTGATATAAAGGATACATATCACATATCAGGGGTATATAGGGATAATGGGGAATTACATATCGAGTAACTGAGGCTTATGTAAGTTCACTACATGGTACCGCTCCTCCTGCAGTTGCCATAGATCAAGGGTGAGATTCGAGGGTCGATCTAAGCCCCGTTTGGAAATCATTGAGGGATCTTGTAGGCCTCCATTTCTTTGCTGTAGATGGTGAGGGTGTAGATGAAAAAATGACTACGCAGGTCTTCCGTCTCAGACGCCAACCGCTCGACCGCTAAAATGGTTTTCTCCATGACTAGGGCCCTAAACCCTAAACCCTAAACCCTAAGCCCTAAACCCTAAGCCCTAAGCCCTAAACCGTGATGTTGAAGTACTGAGGCCGCCCCTGCTTCACCAACGCCACCTACACATTGCCCACTTGGAGAAAAAGGCAGGGGAGATCATTGGCATATTGGGATTTGGGGAAACAGGAATTTGGAATAACTACTATTTCGGGCTTGGGGTCTTCAAGATCAATACCCTAAACACTAACCCCCTACATCCCAATTTGAAACCCCTAAACCCTAAACCCCTAAGCCCTAAACCCTATGCCAGCTGGGTCGACGTGTTCACCGGGGTAGCTGAAGGTGCTGTACATGCGCTGAATTGCTTCGGCCTCGATGCAGGGAGCTGCACCAACCCTGAAGCCCCGACAAATCTAGGGTTTAGGGTTTTTGGGATTGGGGTTTAGGGTCTAGGGTTTTTGGGATTAGGGTTTGGGTTTAGGGTTTAAGGTTTAGGGATTAGGATTTGGGCATCATGTTTAGGGCAAATCTTTTAACCCTTCCGTCTGGAATGTTATTCATGCCTGTAACTAAGCTACCATGATTTCCATACAATGTAAATAACAGGGCTTCCTCAAAATGGTAGCTTAATTGGAACTCGTATCCTGGCAGTAGCCCTTGTACCGTCCACAATAACATGGTAATTTTCTTGTTCATTCCTTATGCAAACTGAACTTAATTTCATAAACCCTACGTAAACCCTAAATTGATAACCTTAAACCCTAACCCCTAAGCCCCTTTCATGGACTTTGCCTGGGGCCACAGCTTCTTCTGGTCCGCCCAAAGCTTCTCGAACCACTGGACGCAGTCCTACCAGGTTTGAAAACAAGGTTTTAAGGCTTAGGGGCTAAGGTTTTAGGGTTTAGGGTTTAAGTGCTACAGTGGATGGAGGAAATCCTGCACCACCTTTATACTGGAATTGAATAAGGTGTAACATACATTAGGTTGCGCAACAATGAAATCCATCCACAGGACCACCCTTGAAAATCAAGGTTCAAGTGCGCAAAGGGAGTGGAAAAGAAAGTGGAAGCTGCTATGCCTCAACCCTAAACCCTAAAACCTAACAGAGTTGTTTAGGCTTTCTGGTTTAACTACTGGTGCTGAAGGGGCAAAGAATAGTCCCAGTGTAACCTACCGAAAGGGTTTAGGGCTTTAAGGTTATAGGGGCTCAGGGGTTTAAGGCTTAGGGTTCTATATTCCCTTCCTACTTACCCGCAGGCACCGGAAAAATGAGGATTGGCGGGTAGTGGTGTTGGCTTAGGCTTCAAGTGACGGTTTACGTAGGGTTTTGGGTTTTGGGTGTAGACTGTGGGTTAAGGTTTGAAATTTGATGTTGGGCTGGCATTGAAGTACTGACCTCAGTATACGAGAAAACTGTACTTCCCAAGGCTTTGGGTACTTAGGGTCTTAGATCAGCTGTAGGACTTTGGATCTCAGGGTTTCACGCTCAGTTTCGCCAAGGCATATGTGGATGTTCTGTTGCAATATCAAAGGGTGAAGAGGTTTAGGGTTTAGGGTTTAGGGGATGCGCAGGGCTAAAGGTTTGGATCCATGTTTGTAGATCAAGCAGATGGACTTTAGTACTACAGCAGCCCAATTCCGTGCTATTTCTTCCGCCTTAAGAGCGGCTTGTGCATCCTGGGTGAAGCTTCAGGGTCTAATGTAGAGCCATGGTTAATTAACCCCCTCCTTTAAGGGCCTAAATATTAGGATCCCTGAGAATCCCTAGGAAGGGGAGGGGGTTCATTAATCGGGGGTCTGGGTCTAGGGCAAGGAGCGAAGACACGCTCGCGCTGCTTGCCACGGCTGCGTTACCCCCGGGCTCCCTTTTGGGTGGTATACTGCAACCCTCTACCGAGAAACCTGAAAGAAAAACCCGCTTAGAAGCCTCTGGGTTTACAGATTTGGTGGGTAAGGCCCTAGGTTTACTATACCTACCACCCTTGAAGCAAATCTGCCCTCCCACAAGCGAACATGAAATCCTACTGAACGTTTAGGGGTTCAGGGTTTGGATTTAGAGTTTAGATAAACCTTAAGCCGCGAATCCCCAACCCTTAAACTAGCGTCGTCTTAATGGAGAGTTTCTTGGAGTGTTGGTCCGGGTAAGTATATTACGAACCACTAGCTTTATCTACATAGAACTGCTTATGAATGCATATGGGGTATTGCCTGGTGGTGGCTTACCATGGTTTACCCTACCCAGCACTAAACCCTGGAAAAAACTAGATCATCCCAGCTACCTTTTGTTTTCCACTTTCATATCCATTTGATTTCCGCTATTGGGCCTAAACCCCTAATCCCTAAACCCCGAACCCGCAACCTCTAATCCCTAAACTCTTTACCCCAAACCCCCTAAACCTCAAATCCGAAACCCTAAACCCGAATCCCTAAACCCTAAGGATCATCATCGTCAATCAGGAAAGCTGCGGCTTCGGCATCACAAGGCTCCCTGGACTGCGCAGATGTCTGTGTTTAGGGTTTAGGTGCGAGGCAAGTAGACCCGACCCTAAACCCTAAACTCTAAACCCTAAACTCTAAACCCTAAACCCTAAACTCTAAACCCTAAACCCTAAACCCTAAGCCGCGCCAGTCTTGGGCTCGGCATTGCGGCAGCATCCGAAGCCACAGTGGTGGATGATGACTGGCTCTTCCAAGTCGCCATTGGATAGTATCCGGCAGCGCTGAATCACAAACACACACGAGGAAGAACGCGCGGTAGAATCAGCCACATCTGCAGGCGCCGCAGACAAGGGCAAAAAGTGAGGATGTAGGGTTATATAGGGGTTATATTGGGATAATGGAAAAGAAAATGGAAACTACAGGGATTATATAGGGATTATATAGGGTTATATAGGGTTATATATATATACATATATATGTAGGGAGTGTCCGGAAGTTTGTGGGTTATGTACAGCCTCCCGATGCCTTGTGATCTCGCCCTGCGCGTCAGGGTTTAGAGTTTTGGGTTCAGGGTTTAGAGCTCATGAACCTGGAACCGGAAACCAAACCCAATCTTAGGCGCCTAAATAAGTATAGGGTTTAGGGTTTAGGGTTTAGGGCCGTAAGTTCCTTGCAAATTTATGGTGGAGGGTACCGCAAACGAACTTTTTGTAGTATTGGACATTCTGGCGGGGCTCCGAGTTTGAATCCTAAGCCCTCAGCTTTAAACGTTAAACATGTGAGCCATAGTCTAAACTCCTAGTATCCCCCTTAATAACCCCTATAGTAATCCCTTATATAATCCCCGATATAATCCCCGTTAAGAAGTTTAGAATATGGCTCATGTGGGGCTTAGGGTCTAGGGCCTAGGGCTCGCACTGACCCAAACCCTGAATGAATGGGACGACGATACCTTTGAGCCACGCGTAATTGATTCCCAGGACTCTCCTTGTACCCTTAATTGGGGGTATATGGTCCCTAATAGTGGGTACTTAGGCCCTAATAGAGGGTAGGAGGAGGGCCTAGGTCAATACTCCCCCAAATTGCACATCTCAGTTTGCGTCCCTAAAGCCTAGCCCTATACAAGCCCTATCTACGTGGTTCCAACTATCGGGATCCTACACCCTAAATCCTAAAACTGAAATCCTAAACCCTAAACCCTAATCCAAAAAAATCCTACACCCTCACCCGTGAAAAACATGATCTCAAGCCCCATATGCTGAATCTTAACACTAAAGCCTAGATAGGGTTTAGGGTAGATGTTTAGGAGGGAGCGTGGAAAGGAACCATATGCTAGCCCCTACATTATCCCGATAATATACTGGAGTTTTTTCTTATCCATGCCCCTATTTCCTGCCAGCAACCAGCAAGCTAACCCTAAACTGTATATGTCCCTGTAAACTCCCTGCTTCCATTTCACTTCCCCATGTGCCCTGTCAGTTGTTTATCCATTCTCTAATTAAACCAAAAACCCTAAACAAAAGTCTAAATCCAAAATCCTAAACCCCAAATCCTACACCCTTCAACGCGTTAACCCCTAAACCCCCAAAGCCTAAACCCTAAACCCTAATAAACCTTTAGACCCTTCAGTGAACCCGAGCTCCGCACCGTGGGGCTGCTGGGCCCCGTGGCTTTGCAGCTGCTTGGATTCGTTCCGTTGGCTGGGGGGTACCTGCTTGCTTCAGAGGCTTAGGGTTTAGGGGTTTAGGGGTTTAGGGGTTTAGGGGTTTGGGTTTAGTGTTTAGGGTTCAGGGGAATAGAGGGTTAGGGAGGTACCCATACGGTTTAGGGTATATATAGAGTTTAGGGGTTTAGGGTTTTAGGGTTTACGGGTTTGGGGTTAGGGGTGTAGAGGTGTCTGTGTTTGGGGGCTCAGGGTTTAAGGTATGAAGGGTTTAGGGTTTATTGGTTCTGCTTTCTGCAGAGGCTGAGGGAGGTAACCTATACCATACTTATACAGGGAATCTAGATCCATGATATTTGAGAGTATTTAGGCTTGCAAAATTAAGGGGTTTGGGACTTGGGGTCAAGCTTTCCCAGAAAGGGTTACGTGTAAGCGTGCTCGTTTTTCTAAGAGGATGTACCTCAGTGTTCTGGCGGGGGGCGCCTCGAGCATTGGGTGTCCTAGTTTGGAACTGAAGGATTACGATGCTGGGGTCACCAGAAACAGGTTCGCGTTTCAGTATTCCGTAACTGCACGAGGAAATCAAAAGGGGATCCCAAAGTGGAAGTCGGGTTCACTGGTGAATCCAATCTGTCTTTCATTGAGGTTGTCTTAGTTGAAGCTTTACCTTCACCTGCCAGAGAAGGCCTCTTGCCGGGTCCACAGTACCCATGTCAGGGGTTTAGTGTTTGGGGATTTTGGTGGTCCAGGTTATGGGGCTACTGTAGGAACTAGACATGAACTCATCATTGCGCACACCAAACCCAAGACTCTCCCAACCCCCTTGGCCCTGAAATCCCTTAAGCCAAGAACTGCCTCCAGCTGATGTGCTGCAAATGAATTGAAGACCCCACCCCTAAACCCTAATTGAAGACCCCACCCCTAAACCCTAAACCCTACAAACCCTAAACCCTAAGCACCGCTAGCTGCTTCCCTGATTATCCCCTCCTGAACCAGGACAGCAAATACTGCCTATAGGCTCATGTACCCTAAACCCTGCTGTAATCCCCGACATTCATATACTGGCCACTGTATGTATATATACATATATTTACGCACAGATGTGTATGTATATATATATATGCATACAAGTACAGACACATAGACACCCCATATGATCCACACCTTGGGGTCTTAAGCTTACATATGTGCATATATATATATATATGTATGTATGTATGTATGTATGTACGTACGTACGTATGTATGTATGTATGTATGTGTGTATGTATGTATGTGTGTATGTATGTGTGTGTATGTATGTATGTGTATGTATGTATGTATGTATGTAAGTATGTAAGGATATACATACATATATAGATGTATATACACACATATATATATATATGGTACCCCCCCCACCCAAAACCTACCTTGGTTCTTGGTTGTTGGTTCCCAAGAAATACTGAAATTTCAGTAAAATACTGAAATTTCAGTATTTTCCAGGAACCAAGAACCAAGAACCAAGATTCCTGGAAAAGTCTTTTCTGGGAATCTTGGTTCTTGGTTCTTGGTTCCCAGGAAATACTGAAATTTCAGTAAAATACTGAAATTTCAGTAT
>CAJNIZ010022259.1:53784-67099 GCA_905231905.1 Symbiodinium pilosum
ATAAAAGGTAGGTTTTGAGGGGGGGGGTAGCATATATATATATATATGTGAAATATTGAGCAGATCTATACATGCAATACATATACATAGAAGTTTACAGATGTATACACGGAGGACGATAGTTAAGACTAGGGTGTTTTTGTACTGCTACCTTAACCTACCAAAACCTACTTTTTGTAGGGTCCTATTATCATCCTTACTGTAGAATATATAGGGAACCTACAAAAAAGTAGGTTTTGGCAGGTCAAGGTAGCCGAAAATGAGGAGGTGCAAGGCGCCCCACCCTGCGCCCCCTATGCCCCGTAAACCGCTTGGGGCTCAGGGTTTAGGGTTGAGTGTTTAGGGCGTGTAGGGTCTACCCACCTAAACCCCAAACCCTACACGCTAATCCCTGTACCCTAAATCCCAACCCCTAATCCTAAACCCTAAGCTCTAAACCCTCAATCCTAACCCCAAACCCTAAACCCTTCACCCTAAATCCGAAACCCAAAGCCTAAACCCAGCCACAGGTCACTTCTCAACTTCGCAGTATTCTCCCGGGTTGCTGGCGTTGGAGCAGAGATTGTGACCCGGATTGTCCTGAAACACGTCAACTCCAGGCGTTTAGGGTTCAGGATTTGGGGTTTGGGGTTAAGGGTTTAGGGCTAAGGGTTTAGGATTTGGGGTTAGGGGTTAAGGGTTAGGGGTTTAGGGTTAAGGGTGGTTTAGGGCTAAGGGTTTAGGGTTTAGGTATGAACTAGGACTGGACCGGAGTTGACAAATGGCCAGTGTATCGACTCCAGCCCACACTACAGTCCAGGGTTTAGGGTTTAGTGTTAAGGGTTTAGGGTTACCGCTGTGCACCATAACCGAACCCAAATTCAAGGCCGAGAACGAGCTAAGAAGGCTCTGTTCAATGCTGTCAGGCCTGACGTAGGCCGCTAAGCGTTGAGGGTTTAGGGCTTGGGGAAGCAGACTATGGGGTTCACATTCAGTAGAATTTGTTAATTCATAGGCTTCTGTAGCTTCTATAACTTAGATAGGTTAAATTTGGGATGCGTTATCGTCCTGGTTGGGGCAAGTTGTATTCCCTTCTGTGAAGTAGCGGGGAAAAAGAAAGCTATTGCTGGCATCTTCTTTGACCTACAATTTAGGCTGAGCTATTTGTCCTAGTATCCCCCTACTAATCCCTATAGTACTCCCCTATATAGTCCCCTATACAACCCCATTTTAGGAGTTTAGACCTCAAACCCTTATCCCTAAACCCTGAATAAAGGGGTTATATACTCCCTAAACATAACCCCCTCTAGGGGGTTTTAACTATAGCTCATTTGAGCTCGTTAAGTAACGGCTTGTTGTGGCTCATGGCGTTGGAGGCTTCTAGTTCTACCCACAAGAACTGAAATTAGCACAAAGTAAGTACTATTATGCAATTTTACGGCGCAAGTGGGCATTTCTTCGAGCTTAGGGTTCTGGGGCTCAGGGTTTAGGATTTAGTGGGCATTTATTAGGTCTTAGGGTTTGCATCCCAGGTAGGTGAGGAATCAACCTCTTCCGGGCTCCCTAAAAACCCTAAACCAGGGTTTTGCCACTCAGCAACTCAAATTGCTCGACCCTAAACCCTAAACCCGAAAACCCGAAAACCCTAAACCCTAAAACCCTAAACTAAACGAACAAAAATACACCCTAAAGACCCCAATCCAAACACCCTAAACCCCAAACCCGAAGCCCTAAACCCCCAAGACCCTAAACGAACTTGGAGCTCGCTCCAGGGGGTTCTGCGTATCCAGGATATTGGTGTCCAGGAAGTAGAAATCCACGTTGAACCTCATATGAACTATAGGTTTACGGTTTAGGTTTTAAGGTTGAGGGTTTGGGGGTTTAGGGTTTCGGTTTTTGAGGGTTTAACAGGGGTTAGGGTTTACAGGCTTTGGGGTCTAGTAGTCGGGGCCTAGACTTAGGAGTTCAGTGTAACCGCCCCTACCCTATAGCCCACAAAAGCAGTGCTGCGGGTAAACCCCCTCAACAAAAACATGGGCCCTCAAAGGGACCAGCGCTTTTAAGAGAAGGGGCCTGCGTGGGGTTGCATGTTTGCATGTGGGAGAATCATTGTTGACTCAGCGAAGCAGACCCTAGGTAACGGGGTAACGGGGTCTAGGGTTTAGGTTGTGGGGTCTAGAGTTTAGGTTTGGAGCCTTGGGGCTAAGGGCTCAGGAAATTTGACCAGACACCCAGATTGAATGGGCCAACCATGCATTTGCGAAGAGCTTGAAACGTGCCTGCTTCCACCCATGTTCCGTTATTCTGGATTGGTGTGTTGAAGGGCAAAACATAAGCAAACGACCAGCAAGCGCTTCACCAATCTGTGTTGGCTTTCTCGATTTCGTCATAGCCTACCCGTCAGCTGGTTCCGCGGTACTTTTGAAACTTTTACTTTACATTCCTCATTCGGTTTGAGTGAAGGTCTAACAAGGACTCGGAGGCGTGGGCTGGACAAAGAGCCGCTTCTCGCCCCCACAACATCCAGCAAATCGCGGAGGTTGAGGAAGGTGAAACAGGCCCATCCACCAAACATGATCCTGGGATCCTCAAGCACGGCCGGATCTCGTAATCAGACAAAACGATCTTGATGCCGCCATCCATCCTGCGAGCGCAAATCACATCTGCACCCGCCAACAAGCTGCCATGCCAAACAACGCTCAGTGTCCCATACAGAGCCCTGCGCACCGCAACCGAACCCGAAGGGAAACAGATCTTCCGTGCTGCGGCGCAAGTCAAATGGGAATCACACGGTTCCAATTTCGGAGACTGGGGTTACCATTATCGGTCTTTTCAAAAGCGTTAACCAGACAGTCCCTACCCATGCAGCTCAAACGCCTTTGTCCCTTACGCGCACGAAGACCAAAAAATGGGGAAGGTCTGCTAAAATGCGTTAGAAGGAAGGGCTGTAGTACTGTTAAGAACCTGAATTAGAAAACATCAGCAAACTCCTGGGCCCTCGAAGTTCACCCGTTAAGGACCCTGAATCCTGGAGCAAGTATGCCCCAAATGCCAAACCCCAACCAACCTGTCACACCCAAACACCAAACCCCAACCCCTTACCCCAAGTCACAACCCCCACACCTCTTCCTTCTGAATGACGGGATGGATCCTCACAGCAGCACCTGAAAAATGATAACCCATAAATGTTGCAGTGTCCATTGTCTTTTCCAGTCCTTCAATCGCTGCTACCCAAAACCAACTTAGATAACCTCTCTATAACCCTCTGATTTTCATTTCACGTTCCATGCTCTGTTGCATTTGATCCTCCAGTATTATTTGCCCGGCATCCCTAAACCCTAGACCTTAAAACCTAAACCCTAAAACCTAAACCCTAAACCCTAAACCCTAAAACCCTAAACCTAAACCCTAAACCCTAAACCCAATCGTCCCGAAACACTACAAAACCTCAGGTCTGCAACCCCCACACTAGGGTTCAGGGTTTAGGGTTCCCTCTGCATGTATGTTTTCCATTTCCCTGGCCATTTGAATACCCATAATTGAGGCATTAAACCCTAATCCTCTATACCTAACCCCTTATCCCTGAATCCTAAACATCCTGAACACAGAGCCCTAAACCCTATGCATCCCTATATGACATCTCCATACAGCCCTATCAATCCCTACAGATGAGCCAGTCTAAACTCCTAGTATCCCACTTAATATCCCCTATACCACTCCCTATTTAACCCTCTTTAAAGAGTTTAGACTCCAAACCCTCAGCCCTAACCCCATTTATACAACCTGCGTTTGAGGAGTTTAGAGCGTAGCTCATGTAACCTAAGCGCCGGGCGTCTTGAAGTTCACCCTTCGGTGCCAGTACTGGGCAGGCATCACCCAGCGGCCACCCTCCTCCGAGGTCTCTAGGGCTTAGGGCTTAGCTTGGAAGGTTGAGAGGTTAGGGCTCAGAGTAGGGCGTGAAGGAATGAAAAGGCAATGAAACTTGCTTTATGGTTCAGGGTGTATGCTCCATTTCTTCCGGGGGGTCTAAGGGTTGAGATGTTTCTGCGCTCAAGGGCTCGTGTCCACGATCTACCTAGGGCTTTGCAGACGTATTATGGTTTGTGTAGGGTTTGTCCTGCTCGACAAAGTGAAGGGTAGCTGATGAATGGGTAAGAGCTCGATGTGCACATGCATGGAAGAAGCTAGATTATCCCTAAACCCTATAAACCCTACCCTAAACCCTTAACCCTAAGCCGCTCCTAAGTGGAGTGAAGAACTGCTAGAGTCAGGGGTGCACGGCGCATGAAAGAAAACCAAAGGTCCTTTTCAACCCCAGGGTTTTGGGTTTTGGGTTTAGCTAGACCTTAAACCCGAAAACCCTAAACTCTCCAAAATCCCAGAGCCCATGTAGCCCGGAGAGAATTCTAGCTCCCAGCTTGGGATTGTAAGGATACTGTAGGGGCCTTAATACTTACACTTGTCGTTCTGAGGTCTATTTGAGGTCCCAGATACTCACTATACGCGTAAACGGCACATAGCACCATAATAGTGGTATTCTTTTTTGCCGCCATAGTATTTGCAAGCCAATCCTCAAGCGCGTGCGGACTATCCTGAGAATTACCCCTACAAAGGGTTAACCCTTAGGTACCTATAATTGGAGTATTCAGGAATCCCAGACATTCATAGTCCCCCTAAGTAGATATAATGTAGGGTATATGGGGATCTTAGTATGATATACCCAAAGCCATATTCTATCTACTTGAGGAGGACTACAAGGGTCTAAGGTCCAAGCTAGGTCCCAAGCAAAACAAAGACGAGCAAGCCGCAAGGCCGTTAACACTTCATGCGGTAGAACCAGGCTCACCATGGACCCTAAACCCACAACCCAATATGCTAATTTCCCAAAATAAGGGGACCCCAATATAAATCTCAATATACTAGAATCCTTATAATGGGGACTCTGAAAGGGTACCCCTAATTTTAGGAACCACCATATGGAACCTAAATTACACCCTCTCTTTTCATGATAGAGGGGGTAGCCATTGCACCTGAAAGCTTGAGACGCTCGACGTCCTACCCGGACCGCACAACTTGTAAAACTGCTGGCCCATTACCCTTAGTTTGCGTTTTAGGGGTTAGGGTTGAGGCTATCAATGTTCTACATACTTTGGGGTCTAGGCTATCACTATACCCTCCGCCCTCAAACGGAACATGTTTTTTTTTTCGATTAAGCCCACTACTGAAGGCAATTGGGTAGTTACCCGTTGCGTACCGTCACATAATGCCAATATATAAGGCTTAAAGGGACAGGAGGCGTTTACATAAGGGCTATGTAAGGCTTATAGTGGGGGAAACTACCCACCCCAAATCCTCAACCCTACCTAAACCCCAAAAGTATGTAAAATAATAGCCCCAAACCCCTAATAATAGCCATAAAGGCCATTATGTTACATACTGTTGGGCTTCAGGTAAACCCTAAATTCCCTAAGCCCTAGACCCTGAATTTCCTTTGACGCTACAGCTTCCACCTGCGGACCCCCGTCTGTTTTCCTGCTCGGCTGCAGCCAGCGTCAAGCAAGATAAGAATCGAAGATTTGCCGGGTGGTACTTTAGGGCTTATGTTTGTTTTGATCAAACCTTTTCTCCACTTGACAATGGTTTAGGGTTTAGGGCTAAACCCTAAACCCTTTAAATAGGTTCCTAGATGAGATGCATCCCCAAAAGCACCACCGAGCTTAAGTGAATCCATAGTAAAGCCGTACCCTAGGGATCCATGTCTACAGATAATACCTACATTGGGCCCAACAGTCTGTAGATATTACCTTCTTAGGCTATAATCTAAACTCCTTAAAGAGGTTATATAGGGGATTATTTAGGGTACCACTCTAGAGCTTATTAAGGGGGATACTAGGAGTTCAGACCCTAAACCCTAAACCTTTGGATCCTTCGGGTTAGCTTCCGGCATCCGAAAGGAGCTGGACAACATTCAGGTGCCCATACCTTGGCCCACATTCACCCTAGGAAGAACAAAGGGACCCTCCTTACTTGAAATAAAGATAAAATCCCATCCCCCAAAAAAGTACGAAGGACCCCAAAACCCTATAATATCCATATAAACCTAGACCCTCCTTCTACCCTCTATTAGGGCCTAAGTACCCACTGTTAGGACCCTTTACCCCAATTTAAGGGTACAAGGAGGGTCCTGGAACATAACCCTAAATCCCCCTTGAGCCAGATACTCAGAGGCTACTGACATTGGAGTAACTCCAGATCTGTTGGCCTTGTCCTTGTCGGCCCTGGCCTCCAGTAGCAGGCGGACGACGTCCACATGGCCTCTCATGGCAGCGACAAACATCCTGCGCGGTGTTTGAAAGGCCACAAAAATTAGTGTTGCACAGTTTTGAATAAGCTTACTTGCACAGCAAAAACCCTAAACCCTCAACCCTAAAGCCTATAAACCAAAAGGGGAAACCATAAATGATCCCCATGTGCCGCCCAGCATCGCAGTTCTGCCACCAGTGGTTGCCCAGTCCGTGTCCGCACATGCCTCAAGATCAAGGGTTACAGGTTGGCACCCCTAAGGTCGTACTCCTAAGGGGCTTCCCCAATATGGCCGTAATATAGCCCTTATATGAGCCATTGTCTAAACTCCTAGTATCCCCCTTAGTAACCCTTATAGTAGTCTCCTATATAACCCTCATATATCCCCCCTTTAGGGAGTTTAGACTATAGTTCATATGAGCCAATGTAGTTACCTTCGACCCTAAACCCTAAACCCTAAAACCCTAAACCCTAGACCCTAAACCCTAAATCCTAAACCCACAAGGATCCCCAGGCCTCAAGAAGCAGATGGACAGCTTCCACAGAGCCACAGCGGGCTGCAAAGAACAGAGGGGTTGTGCGTCCAAATGCCAAGTTGGGATCCTGTGGTCTACAGTGGGTAGGGTTTAGGGTTTAGGGTTTAGGGTTTAGGGTTTAAGGTTTAGGGTCCCCCTTAAAATATCCTATAATATCCTCCTATATAATCCCTTATATAACATATTCCGCTATAGAATCCCCTATATAACCCCCACTTCAAGGAGCTTAGAGCTCTAGCTCCTGTGGTCTTTGCAGGAGCTCCTCCAGCATGGACATGTCATTCCTGGGTTGCTGTTAAGGAACTTAAATTAAGTTACTCTATTGGGGAAACCCTATAGGGTTTAGGGTTTTAGGGTGTAGGGTTTAGGGTTACTATATGGGGGAAACCCTATTATTTACCTTTTTTTTCCCATTATGGTAACTTAATCTCAGTTCCTTAACAGCAGCCCAGATTCCGCACGGCTGCATCCCACAGTTGTTCAACTTGCTCTCCGGAGCTCTGACTGAAGGGCAACCTATATAGGGGACTACTATAGGGTACATTAAGGGGGGGTTTAGGGTTTAGGGTTTAGAGTCTAAACTCCTTAAAGGGGGGTTATATATTGAGTACTATAGTATCCCCAAACAAAATACTGCTCACCTGGGTTCCCCTGCAAGCCCTGAATAATGAGGGTAACCCCTTTCCTATCTACTTCAGCTTTATTAAGAGGAACCCCAAAATGAGAGTGGGGAAAAGCGTACTCCTGGGGTAACTAGCAACAAGACCAGCTGGACATCTGCCGGTTCCTTCAGCGTGACGTCGTCCGATATGATCTGACCATCCGGAAAAGGAAGCAGCCGCTGCCTGAAACGTGGCAGCTCGCACAGACGGTGCAGGTATCGTTTCAGGTCCAATGCCCGAACGGGCTGCTCTCCTATACCCATCCTCCCGACGAGCTCCTCGAACTGGATTGCCAGCACTTCCTCGCCGGAAGCCCTGAAAACCCGCAGCATCTTCGCAGACATACGGGGAGGAAATGAGCAAGTTGAACAGCTGTTAGATGGCATGCCCGGAAACGAGCATTCAGGAGACCCACACCCCGAAATCCTAAACCCAACATCCCACACCCTAAACCCTAAACTAAAGACCCTGAGTCAAGCCCTGAACCCTAAACCCTAAACTCTAAACCCTAAATCCTAAAACCTCATTCTTTTCTTCATGTCAGCAAGGCTTCCCACCCTCCAACTGACATGGAATCCTAAGACGGGCTCTATAAGATCTACAGGGGGGTTGGGGGTTGAGGGTTTAGGTATTTGGGCAATGAGGACTACCATCCGTTGGGTTGTTTAGGGTTTAGGGTTTAGGGTTGTTTAGGGTTTAGGGTTTAGGGTTTCGGGGGCTATGTCTACAATAGCAGGGAGCAGAATATAATCCCTGTAGAAGCCCTATATAATGTACTCGCTCATGCCCTTCTCTAGATACTATACATATATATATATATATGTATAAAGTATACCGTATTTCCCACTACCCCCCCAGTAAGTTAGGTTGCAGGAGTGAAGGCTCCAAGGGAGTCTTTCCCTTGTGCAACATGCCGTTGGACCCTGCGGGCCACCAAGTTGCTAAGAAGCTTGAGATATAGGGTTTAGGGTTTCGGATTTAGGTTTCAAGACTTAGGGTTAAAGGTTATAATGGAGAATCAAATGGAAAAGAAGATTGAATGGAAAGTGGGATTGCATAGTGGTTTATAGGGATTCGGACTAGGGTTTGAACAACAAGGACTCTGGATTCTGGTACTTTGGGCGCTTAATTTGGACTGCGAAATTATGGAAACTACCCTATCCTGGCCGAAAGTCTTTCCCTTTGGAAAAAAGACACCGGTGCAGGTGCATCACAAGGCTATATATGTGTCTTTCCTTACATACAGAAGCTGTCCATAGGGTTTAGGAATTAGGGTCGGGGGTTTTGCCATGAAGCCCTCATTGCCCTGACTTCTGTTGATGAATGAAGTCTGCATTACTCCGCAGTATGACGCCCCAATACCTAGGCCCTCCGACTAGCCTCTACATGGCCCAGGCACCCCTTTTCAGGGTTTAGGGCTTAGGGTTTAGATTTTAACCCCAATGGATTAAGGACTCTGGGAGGGTCTTGGTACCTAAGCCTGGAAACCATGGTAGTTTTGTATACTCATGGCTTCCCTGCAGCTGCCAGTTCAGGTCCCCCCTTGATTCGGATAATTTCGAGCGGTGTTGGGTCTAGGGTTTAGGGGAGGAGAAGGCGTGTACATACTCAGGGTCATGCAGATTTGTCCACCTACGTTTACCAACCCATAACCTCTACTGGGTTGCTGTTAAGGAACTTAAATAAGTTACTATATTGGGGAAACCCTATTATTTACTATATATACCCATTATGGTCACTTAATTTAAGTTCCTTAACAGCAACCCTGTCTAGCGCAACGTCCTTGAAGGTGTAGTAGATCTGCTGGTCCCAGCCCTGAAACATGAACAGCGCAGTTGAGCTCAGGGATCTGAATGGGTTGGAACCACGTCTATACCTTCTGTACCTACACTCCTGGAAACTAACATGGAAACCCAAAAAGGGCCCTATAATTTATACAGTCCTTCTAAAAGAGGGCTATATGAGCTAAAGTCTAAACTCCTAGTATCCCCCTAAATAGCCCCTATAGTAATTCCCTATATAATCCCCCATATAATCCCCCTTTAAGGAGTTTAGACTGCAGCTCAGATAGGTTTCCATGTTAGTTTGGGGGAGTGTATGTGTCCTTCGCAGACCCACAGGCCCAACTGCGCTCATACTTACGACCTCAGAGTTTAGACAAGGTCCTTCAATGGAACCTATTTATCTTGGGGTCATATTGGGATAATGGAAAATAAAATGGAAACTATTGGGGTTATATCGGGGTTATATTAGAGAATAGTGAGTGCAGGAGGATGTCTTGGCGGCTGTCTGGGCTGCAACAGCATTCCGGTAAGGGTTGAGGCAAAAAGTCAAGCCCACACGACGCGCTGGGCTGCCTTGCTATGTGGGCGAATAAACTTTTAACCCCTAAACCCCACAGGCAGTCAATTTAAGGCGTCTTACCTCATGGTTTTCAGGCTCATGAAGCCCACTGTAGACCTTTTTGAAAGGACCCCTTGTTGCGGGTTAGCTTGAGGGAGCATGTCGTTGAGGAGACTGCTGTGTGGAGCTATAGTCCCCTTAAGTAGATAGAATATGGGGTATATGGGGATCTTATACGAATATACCCAAAGCCATATTCCATCTACTTAAGGGGGACTATAGACCTTCGCGTCTCGTGCATGGCTGTTGGATTTCGTGGCTTCTGCTGGGACACTTTCGTATAGCATCCGCGAGGTGCAAGTCGTGCAGAATTGCCCGCAAGTGTATCTCTCTTCCCCAATGGCCAGGCCCAAAAAAGTTCAAACTTTATTATAGAGACCAAATAAGGAAGCCCGAAAAGTTTAAAGTTCTTCTATTGGCTAAGTATGGTATAGTCCTCCTTAAGTAGATAGAATATGGCTTTGGGTATAGTATCAGAAGATCCTCATATATCCCCATATTCTATCTACTTCAGGGGGACTCTATCCCTAAACCCTGAACCCTAAACCTAAACCCTCTCTACCCCACATTTTATCTACTTACGGGGGGGGCTATAATCTTGGAAGCCCTAAGCCATCGTGTTAAGAATTCACTGGTCTGTGGCCCTAAGGCCGGAGCTCAAAAAACACAACGAAGCCTTAACCCTGTTGAGCCTTTCACCCTAAACCCTAAACCCTACACCCGAAACCCCCTAAACCCTAAAACCCTAAAATCCTAAACCCGCAAAACCATAACACCTTTGACCCTAAACCGTATACAGCCAAACCCTCAAACTCTAAACCCCTAACTACGTGGCACTCAGGGCCCCTAGCCTATACTCGGAGCACAATGGAATCCTAAAGGGTTAAGGGTCTAAGGTCCAAGCTAAGTCCCAAGGAGTTAACCCCTTAAGCTATGGACACTGCGCATCTCTACACCCCGGACTGCCACACTGAAGCCTTTCACTCCAAAATCGCCAATCGATGGCCGACTCTTTTGAGGACACAGTTCATGGGGCTTTGGGTTATAGGGTTTAGGGTCGTAGGGTTTTGGGTTTATAGGTTTTAGGGTCGCTTAGGGGATAGTCATGATCTGAACCTGTTGGAGGTTCACGTCACTCGGGGTAGGGCAGCTGAGTGAAAAGTGATCTCTTCAAGTATATATATAGGGTCAGGGTGTAGGGCTGTAGGGTTTAGGGTTTTGTATAAGAATGCCTTTTCTTCATTCAGGGTTTGCAGGGCTTGGGCTTAAGGCGTTCTCTTCCGCTTGCTGGGAGCAGGTCTTCCAGGCCGAAATCCTTTCGGCAAACCAGCAAACCTTCAACCCTAGACCCTGAATGCTAACCTTAATACCCGAAACCCTAAACCCCATATGACCCCCTTTAAGGAGTTTAGATTATAGCTCATATACCCCCCAATATGTAGACCCTGTTATCATATAGCAGTCTCCATTTTCTGTTCCATTATTCCCAATAACCAGACTTGAAAGCGCGGCTTGGTTATGTCTTCCCGCGCTTCGGGGATTAGGGATTTGTCCTTTGTACGATGTGCGAACAGCATTCTTCGGGTGGTTGGACCAAGTATATAAGAACCCTGAACACTAAGCCCTCAACCCTACAACACCGAGGAGAACATAATCTTGCCCGTTTTTGGCGACCTTGGCTTGCGGCTAGCCCAGACACCTGATTAATACAGATTCTCATCGGGATCCGAATACGCAGGCCCGTGAAATGGGTCTACATTATCCTCCCCCAAACTAACATCCAAGCCTGAAAAAAGCCCTCCAAACACTCTAAATGCTAACCTCCTTTCTGCATGGGTCGGGATCGGGCAAGGGTATATGAGCCATAGTCGAAACTCCTAGCATCCCTTCCCCTTGATAAGCCCCACTATATAATCCCCTATATAACCCCTCTTTGTAGCTCATATAGTGGTCCTCCGAAAGACTCCGTCCGAAGACTGCATGTGCCTTGATGTAGCAAACACCGCCGTAATCGTGGTTTCCCAGGACCTGGGTGCTACTTCCATGGCCGGGGAACGTAGTAGTCCTGATTACAAGCCCGACTCATATCCCGATGCAACCCGTAAGACCATGTTAACTAACCATAAGGGTCCAAGGACTGAAATAATAGGGCTTTAGGGCCCAAATGCTATGATAGTGATGGTATTTGGGCCCTAAAACCCTATTATTCGGGTCCTGGGACCCTTGGGGTAACTTCCACTATACGCCCTGTATAACCCCGAAACCCCTTTTGACCATGACATTCCCAACTGCTCTTCGTATGGCTCGCAAAAACCCAACCCTATTGTAACCCCTATATCACCCATGATAATATTGTAGTTCCATTTTCTTTTCCATTATCCCTATATAACCCCACTATAACCCTAATACACCCCTAATATAACCCCAATATAACCCGAATATAAGCCAATATAACCCAAAAGAACCCTAATGTAACCCCAATATACCCTTATGGAAATGAGGGAAGGGCAGGAGCTGATCCACAGTTGGGTTTCGAGGTTTAGAGGTTTAGGGCTTTGGGATTGAGAGTTTAGAGGTTCAGGCATTAATGGGTTTAGGGCTATCTCTTTCACATTCTACTCCATTTTACTACCTTTTGCAGCACTATACTATACGATGTCGCACTTCTACATGGCAACCCTAAACCCTAAACACTAAACCCTAAACCCTAAACCTCTCCTACACCGTAATCCTTGCAGGTGGCAGGCCTGTGGCTTCGTGATGTTTTGGCTCGGGCTGTTCTGGCGCAAACGAACGTTTTTGGAGTCACGACAAGAAATACCTCAGGCGGGTCTTGAAGGAAGGAAGCTCATATGTAGGTTACGGTTATTACTACAATTGCGTACATCTATCGCCCAATCTTCGATGACGTCTTGCAAGAACAACTTTTGGTCTTATCCGGGAGCTTTCCTGCCTCTGAATGAACATGAAATAGAAGTTGGTGGTGTATAGGGGCAGGCCCTCATGTGAAAAAGGACTGAAATTTACCAAGAATCCTTCTTCAGGTTCTAAACCCTAAACCCTAAACCCTATTATCCCTAAACCCTAAACCCTATTATCCCTTATAGTCTCCAGATTAGTTTGGGGGAGGGCAGGGAAAGCCGGGGCCGGGGCTCCCACCGACCTCCTACTCCGAGGTTAGGGGTTTAGGGTTTGGGGTTTATCCGGTTAAGGGTTTGGGGTTTACCCGGTTTAGGGTTTACCCCCTGAGGCCGTGACACTCCACCACTCGATGTTTCCCAGATCCTGGCGAGTGCTGGAAGGATTCTTTTGGGCCATTACTAAAGATGCCACAACAGTACTCTTACAACCTCTAAGCCCTAGACCCTGAACCACTAAACCCACATCGAAACCCCAAACCCCAATATCCAATGCCCTAAACCCTAAGCCCTA
>CAJNIZ010022259.1:74063-84252 GCA_905231905.1 Symbiodinium pilosum
TATTAACCCCCATAAGCTACAAGGTATTAGGGGTCCCTCCAAAAGTCCTTAGAGATTGCCTTTTGAAGGCTCAACCGGTTCGAAGCCCTAAGGCGTCACCCCGGCGTCTCCATTTAGGGTTTTAGGGTTTTAGATTTTAGGGTTTTAGGGTTTATGTTTTAAGGTTTAGGACATGAGCTACTGTCTGAACTCCTAGTATCCCCCTGAATAATTGAGAATCAACTGGAAAAGAAAATGGAAAATCAAATGGAAACTGGGATTACATAAGGGTTATAGTCTGAAATCCTAGTATCCCCCTTAATAAGCCCGATAAAGGTCCCCTATATAATCCCCTATACAACCCCCCTTCAAGGAGTTTACCGCATGATTGGTCCAGTTTCTTAGGTTTCCTAGAAACCACCCAGTGAGAGTATAGGGTATCATATCCAGGGGTTCTACTTTCCAGCTCCTAGACCCTAATCCCTAAACCCTAGACGCTAATCCCTAAACCCTACCTCTAATCCCTAAACCCTAATCCCTAAACCCTAATCCCTAGTCCCTCAAAGCTACTGTACCTCCCAGTAAGCATGCGATCCCAACATCCTGCCCTTCACATCATAGATGCCCTATTTGGAAGACCGGGAATGCTAGCATGTATACTTCTAAGTTAAGTTTGTTTAGTGTCCACGGTTTTGGGCTTGGAGTTTAGGGCGTAGGGGCAACGTATTTAATACCATGTAGAAGTGTATTGACTGTAACAGCCCTGGAACCCAACTCAATACTCAACTATCCCCAGTACTAACGTACTTGCTGACTCCCCTCGGCTCTCCAAGAGACCTCAAAAAGCCTTGATGAAGGAGTAAGTGGAATAAGTCTAGGGCTTATGGTTTAAGATTTAAGGTTTAGGGAAGGAATCGGGTGATAAAGGGTTACATAGGGTTGGGGTGGGGGAGGTATAGTGGTTAGGGCACATGTTTATACATTTTCCGTACGCAATACTGTAGACCTGACATTACTAGGATCCTAATATCACTTAATGGGCATTCCTTAAGTGACGTCTATGAAACTTCCGGGGCTCTAGAATGTTGAACAAGTTAAACGCAATCGCCAAAGGAGAGACGAATGAGTGTTGAAGTCCCAGAAATCTCAGAGAGCTGCAAGTATTCCAGCGTGAGACCATACAAAAAATTATGCTTCCTGAGGCCGTCTGACTAGCAACAAGCTTTCAATCTAGAGTTTAGGGCCTAACGTCGCCATGACCATGAATCAAATAGCTCCATGCACATTGCTCTACTGCATCCTAAACCTAACCTAAACCCTAAACACTCCATCCTAACACCGCCCCCCATGTTCCAAAAAAGGCTAGTAGCAAACCTAGAACTCCTCCCTGAATCGTGCTACATTCGACCAACAATATCCAAATCCTTAATCCCCAAGCCAGAAATTAACTTCAAAGCCTAAAGCCTAAGCCATAAATGCTAAACCCCAAACCCTAAATTCTAAATCATATACTTCCTAAACCCTTAATGGACCCTTTGCGACCCTAGTAGTGGCAGTAGCTCATCTGAAGCACAACGGAGAGGCTTAGGCAATTAGCTCAGCTACAACTAGGTTCCCCAGTAACCCGTTCATAACGAGGGCACCCTTTTTCCTGCTTTAACAAGTAAAGCCCTATACAAAAAGGGTAAAAAGGTAGCACTGGGACACTAGTACAACTACTCCACAGGGTGATCACCAACATCACTCACCGGCAGCACCCTTAGTCCTTAACCTTTAACCCGTAACCCTTTTGACCTAAAACCCTTAACCGTTTTAACCCTGAAAGAATTTGCAACCTCCAGCAAACCCGCAAAACCTTGCGTGAAGCTAAGCCCTAGACCCCAAACCTGAAACCATTTGGACCTTGCACCCTTGCAGAATGCCTTCTCCCGCATGCGATCCGCCACGAGGTTCTGTGCCATCCAGTCCTTGCTTACCCAAAGTATTACCAGGTCCTATCGTTTACGGTTTCTGGTTGAGGGTCGTAGAAAAAACAATCCTGCTGTAGCCCTACACCCCCTAACCCTAAGCCCTAAACCGTGTAACATGAAGTTTCCAATGCTTCAGAGAATATAAAGGATCCCTACACCTTCAGACTAGGGTGGTTCTGGGGCGCCGTTCAAAAGTTACATGTTCTGTGGCTTCATAAGCACTAAGCTAAACCATGAACCCTACACCTTAAACCCTAAGGGATATAGAAACAAAGCGAGCAAGCATACTTTCAAACTGTTTGAAATACCATGTAATAGAACTAGAAAGCAAATCTAGCACCATAACATCGGTGATTACTTAGGCCCCAAACACTAAACCCCAAGCCCTAAACCCTAAACTCTAAACCCTAAGCCCTGTTTTAGACAAACAGGGGCACAGGGCTTCGTGGGGAACCCCGCAGTGAAGCGCTCCGAGCGGGGCCCCAAGCGGTTTAGGAACACAAATTGGGGTAATGGAAAAGAAAAGGGGAACTATAGGGATTATGAGGATTCTATAAGGATTATATAGTAGGGTTTAGGGTTTAGGGTTCAGGGTTTAGGGTTTGGCCATATAGGGATTATAGGGTGTATATTGGGGCTATATAGGGATATTGGAAAATAAAATGGAAGCTACGATAAAGGTTCTAGGGTTTAGGGTTTCGCGAGCGCATCATTTCTACATGCCTATCGCCCAACCGGCGCTTGTGGATTCGCCTTCTGGGTGAAAAATTGGGAAATCCTCAGCTTTGGGTTGTTTTCTTGGAGAGGTCTTGGGGTAGGGGAAGGTAAGTGAAAGAGGGGAAGACCGTTTTAATCACCATGTCCCCCGTACTTTTCCTAGTGCCTGATTTTGGGGCGCGGTGTTTGGGTGGGGGCTACGCAGGGGAGGGATCTCATGAGTGGCTTCAGAACCTAGGGTTTAGGATTTAGGGTTTGAGGCTAAGATCAAGGACACCCCGACACCTCCAGATGGGTACCCCTATATCAGGCTCATATAAGGGTCGTACAAGGATAGCGGGGCTATATAAGGTCTATATGGGGGATTGCAAAAAATAGGGGTCCCTTTCTGGGGCTCTTTCAAGGGCCCGCCCGGGGGCCCAATGAGTATTCCTGAATTGTAACGACTGCCTACACGGAATCCAGAATGTATGAGACACTCGAGGTGCTTGATCCTAAGCCCTGATCCCTAATTAGGACAAAGTACACCCCGAAATTCACAAGGAGCTCCACAAAAGGGGCCCCCAAGATACCCGGACGTATCATTCTCCTTATTCGAAGGCCTCCCAACAAAGGGCTGGAAACCCTAAGCCCCGAACCTTGTACACCTCAAAATTGTCCAGAGTTTGTAGAAGCTCATCAAGCAAAGTTGCAATTGGTTCTTGAAGAGGTGCTCCATGTCGGTTCGGCATAGGGAACGGCCTTGCTGCTGGCTTTCGGGTTGAGAGAAGTTGCGTAAAATTTGTGTGAAGGTTAAGGTTTTGGGTTATGATTTACGCCCCCCTAGACCCATGTCCGCAAAGGAAAGGGATACTCCGCCCCTCTTCATGTTGCACCTTGTTGAATCTCAGGGGCCCCGACTAACAACACTCACTGCTGGTTAGTCGGGAATGAGGAAATACAATCCCTACAGAATCCTGGCTTTATACCCTAAACCCTAAACCCAGCAAACCCTAACCCCTAGACCCTTATCAGGGTACCCTAAACCCTAAGCCCAGAAAAATGGAACAAGAAGGTCTTGCTTCGCTGTGTGGATTGAATTGAAAGGGATTCTGAGGGCTCACGGGTGGGTCTGGGGGATTGTGTGCTGGATTTAGGGTTTAGGGTTCAGGGCTTTGGGTTTAGGATTTAGGGTTTAGGGTATTCGCGTTTCAATAGGATTTGCTGGCGTAGGAAGGCCAAGGATTTGCAGAGGACTCTGAGCATTTTAGGGTCACAGCAGAGATCAACATGTTCTTGTATTTTTCGGCACCAAAACAAAACACCTCAAACATGGTTTTCAAACAATGGCCTGAAATTGAAGAAGTGGCTGCCAACACACATTCAACACGGTCTATGGCTCTCTTTACGCGCGGGATGTTTCATCAACAAATACTCCGAACAGATTAAACAACAACCAAATGATGATTATATGCGTAGTTTTTAGGGAAAACCCGGAAGTTGCGTAGTGTTTGGTGAAACCCCACTCTATATCTACTCGATCTCATCTCGTTTGTTTTTTTTCTGGACAAGCCAACTGACCTATCTCTAAATGACCCTTTACACTATATATCTACACTAACCATTGATATTGGGGGGGGGTACAAACGGTTGCAAAGCACATTTCCAAGGTTGGGCCCTTACCATTCTGTGACCACACCTCCTACTTCCTAAAGTGTATGGACATTTCAGGCACTGGGCAACAGATCTCCTTTTTTTGCCGGATCCTTTATTTTAGGGCACTCTAGTGTTCCAGGTAGGGTTTAGGGATTAGGGGTTTCGGGGGCCCACTTCATCCCAATAGATCGTGCGGTACTGCACGAAAAAAAATCTGCATATAGTCCCCCTTAACTAAATAGAAGGTGGGGATCCCGCCCAAGTGCTATAAAAAGAAGATCCTCATGTACCCCACATATTCTATCTACCTAAGGGTGACTACAGAAAGAGAAGTCAGCAACCCCCCTAAACCCTAAACCATAGAACCTGAACAAGCAATCCTGAACCCTTAGCACTACCACGTTTAGGGTTTAGCGCTTCGGGCTTAGAATGCAAAGCTGGATGCAGATCTCATTACAAAAATATCTATGGCTCTATTAGGGATTATATAGGGTTTCTACCATAATACTCAGATTTTTGCAAGAATACCCTAAACCCTAAACGGCCAGTCCTGCCACCTGAGCACTTAAGCTTCCGGCTTTCCTTTGAGCTCCGGCATCTTGTTTGCATAGACATTGCTGCTATCCGTGCACCTTGTGGGCATTTAGTGTTTACGGTTTAGAGTGTAGGAAAATGGGTTTCGGGGATTGGGCGAGGTGTAATTAGGGTATAGGAAAATGGCTTTCGGGTCTCGGGAGTTGCACCTTGTAGGGTGTTGGAGTCTTGTCTAGGGGTGCCAGGGAAATATCTCGGCCTAGGACTCGTGGCCTAGCTTGTAGCATCCATGCAAGTTGGGAGCGTCTGAGGTGATAGGGCTTGAGGTTCGGGATTTGGGCCTCTTCTGCGCTTCCCCCAAGTAAGGGCATACACCCTTAGTAGCTCAGAAACTGAAGTCAAACACAGCTCAACCGACTTGCTATTAAGCGACTTCAGCTACGGTTAAGGGCTTATTTGGGGCTTGGGGCTTGGGGCTTGGGGTTCGGGGTCCAGTCCTTAGGGTGTAGAAACTTAAGCTAAGTTACAATAATCTACGTGGCACTGAGGACCCCTACTGAGGTTTAACCCGTAGGTACCTATAATAGGAGTACAATGGAATCCCAAAGGGTTAAGGGTCTAAGGTCCAAGCTAAGTCCCAAGGAGTAATGGAGCATCACATGCAAACCCTAAACCCTAAACCGCGCCTGGAAACTGAAATGGAACCTGGGGTTGCCAAAAGTTCATACGTGATAGGAGCTTAAACGTCCTGACAGGTGCAGCTATGTAGGGTTATACGAGTTCTACGAGGTTATATAGGGATATTTAGGGTTGTGTAGCGTCTAGGGTTTAGTCAAAATTGTGGGCCCTTTTTGGGTATGTATATATATATATAGTTACGGCACCTAATAATATAGGGGTACCAACATGGGACCATAACTTGGGGAACTACCCACATGAACGTTGCGCCACTCAGGAAGCTAGCTGTTTGGTGACGACGATGTCTTCGTTCTAGGTGGCACTGCGCATGAGTCAAGTGGAGCCAGGCTTCCAAACCCTAAGCCCTGTAGTCCCCCTTCAGTAGATAGAATATGGCCTTGGGCCCTTTGGGTATGAATATAGGGTTTAGGGTTTAGGGTTTAGGGGTTAGGGTTTATGGTTTATGGTTCAGGGTTTAGGGGTTAGGGTTTATGGTTCAGGGTTTAGGGGTTAGGGGTTAGGGTTTAGGGATAGAATATGGCTGGGTATATTACAATAAGATCCGCATATACCCCATATTCTATCTACTTAAAGGGGACTCTACCCTAAACCCTGAACCCTAAACCCAATCCCTAAACCCTAAACCCCAATCCCTAAACCCTAATAAGCCCGGTGGGAAATTAGAGAAGGAGCGCTGCCACGGGAGTGTGCTGCACAGCTGTTCCGCCATGCATGCAGGGAGTGGCGTCTGCCTTGCCACTAGGGTTTAGGGTTTAGGGGTTTAGGGTTTAGCCCACTAGCGCCGTGTTCCGTAAAGAACTTAAAACAATAAATGGTAGATTCCTTAAATACAGGGACCCATTGTAGACCCCAAACTACCATAATCCTGATTGTGGTGACCCCCAGAACAGTACATATCATCTTGGGAAACTTCCAAATTTTGTTTATGTTATACTATAGTCAGATGAGGGTTACAGATGGTGACACTTCAGGCTTTTACAATATCCTATGAACTATAGTTTGAACTCCTAGTATCCCCCTTAATAAGCCCTATCATACTCCCCCATACTACAACCCCCTCTAAGGAGCTTAGACTACAGCTCTCATGTTGTACCATGTAGCTGACAAAATCCCATGCCAACCCTGAACCCTAAAGCCTAAACCCTAAACTCCTAAAGCCTAAGCCCTAAGCCCCTACACCCTAAACCCTAAACCATAATTCGACTCACTTCTGCCTCCTTCCCTTTTGGGAGCGCTGCGGCCCGGCATCCTCAAACCCACGATAAACGTTCCAAACGCCCCGTCCCAAACTGTACGATGGTAGGGCCATCAAATAAGATTATACTCGCCTTATAAAAAATTCCTTACCCCAAAAGGATGGTAGGATCTTACTCTGGTTTAGGGTTTAGGGTTTTGGGACCATGATTAGTATCCGCAAATGCAATACTAAAAACCCACCACATAGTCCCAGTGTCCGTTTCATGTTCCATTCCTGTCCACTTCATTCTTGATTATCCCTGAACCCAAAACCCAAAACCCTGAACCTGAAGGAAATCTTGATCATCTGAGCTCTGCGCTTGCCATCTGTCCAGGAGCAAACGCCTGACACAATCGAGGGTATAGTGGCCAGCAGATTCGTCCTGAAACCCTAAGCCCTATAGTTCCCCTCACGTAGATCGATTGAATATGGCTTTGGGTATCTTATAATAAGATCCCCATATACCCCATATTGTATCTACTAACAGGGACTATAAGCCCTGAAGCCTGAACTCCTAGGAGTTTTAATATCCCCCATCCCTCCAGCTCCTAAATCCACAAGACTTGATTCCTTCTGACTATCATCCATGCTGTCCCTCAACCCAGTCCTGTTTTGGATTAGGGAGGGAATCTCGCACCGCCTTGTATACCCTATACCATAGGAACTACATTGTAATAGGGGTCATAAGTGGTGCAAGAGTTCCTCCATCCACCCTAGCAAGGCAAATTACCCAAGTTATATAAGAGAGAATTACATGCAAAAGAACATGGAACATGAAATGCACATTGGCATGGGGCTCATATAGACATTATGTATGTAGGGGTATATATAGATGTACATACATATGTAGGGATTCTAACGTTTTGCAGCTGGAAAGCCAAATTAACCAAAACAATTGGTTACTAAAACGGGGAACCTGTACCTCCAAGTCTTAGCCAAAATGATAACTGCAACATTCAAGTGGGCAACAGTCACTCAAAGTTTTCGTCTACTGGCCTTAGAGGTCCAGCTTTGTAGGCCCTTCTTCCTGTAGCAAGTAGGGCCAAGGAAAACAAGATCCGAAGGTCTTTTGTAAATCTACTTGCAGTAGGCCTGATTGAAAGCCTGAACGCTCCCGCAATGCCCCACTCGTATGTCCTGAACCTTCAACCCTGAAGATCCTAACCCCAAACCCTCATTCGGTAGAACTTCCTGAGCCCTAAACACTAAACCCAAAAACTTTGAATCCCAAATTTCATCTCAAACCCTCAATCCTAAGCTCAAAGCCCTGAATCCTACATCTTAAATCTTAAAAAATACCCTAAACCCAAAGCCTAAATCTTGAATCCTACGGTTCTCGATCTTCAATCCTAAATGCAAACCCTAGACCCTTAACCCTAAACCCTCAAGCCCAAGTAAACTTACCATTACTCAGGGTCCCCAAATTTCCTTAATTTCAGAATTTCGACGAACTTTCTAAAATGCAAGCTCAAAATGAAACCCCAAACCCTATGTAATGGAAATAAAGCCTAAAACCCTAAACTTCAACCCGTCTCAGAAGCTCAAGGCCTCCCCAGTCCTCGGCAGAGTTTGTGGCACTTTGTCCGGGCTTTTGGTCGTGGGTTTAAACGATTAAGGGCTTCAACCCCAGTTTAGGGTTAAGGGTTTAGAGCCTAAACCCAAAAAGTTTAGGGTTCAGGGTTTAGAACCTAAACCCTAGAAGTTCAAGGTTTAGCTAACCCGAAACCTTAAACCCCTATATCCCTTGAAAGGCACCCTTATCTGCCCGAAGAACCAGAAAATTTAAAAGAGCCAAGCAGCTAATCATTCTGGGTATCGTATGGGGCCTAGGGTTTTGGGGGAATACATTGTTCATGTAAGGATGTTTCTCCAAAGTCTGGGTCCTTTTTAAGGAGCTTCCCTGGATGAAGTTTCCTCGTTTAGGGTTTGGGGCTTGGGGTTTATTGGGGTAGTCAAGCGGGAGGCTTTAAAAGCCTTGTTTGTTCTTGAAGAATATCCTTATATAAAAAGCGCCATTGGCTATTGGATTGGAGGCTCGGTTGGAGTTTAGGGATGGGGCAGTTTATCTGATTCTGAAGGCCAAATACCTGGATCGGGGTTGGAATCCTAAGCCCTAACAGCCTTTGCTTTGACTGCTGAAGGCTTTTCTTTATGCCGAAGGTTGTTAAATAACTTTGGGGTTCAGGGTGTGCCTAAGGGCTCTACTAGCCGAGAGTGCTACCGTGTATAGATTTTAAAGCCTAATGTAGGCATTATTCATATGAGCTATCGTCCTAACTCCTAGTATCCCCTATAATGCTCATATAACTCCCCATTAATCAGTTCAGACTATAGCTCACATAGTCTTTGGGCGCCAGAGTTCTAGGGCCTTTGGATGAGGAGCCTGGTATCCAAGAATGAAGTCTGCGTGTGCTGGCCTGGTGGCTGCCGCTTTTGGTCTGTGCGTGGGCACAGGTCGAAACCCAGTTCGGGCACCGGCTGCAGGGTTGCCGTCTTTACCTGCCACTGCCAGGTCTACGTCCAGTTTGCAGAGTATCAAACACACGTATAGCAGCGCAAGTGATGACATGCTGCAGACACTGAACTTGAAGCAGCTCCTGCATCTTCAAGCTGCTTTGAGGGATGCGGATCTCGAAGTCCTTGAGCTTCATGCTGATCATCAGCATTCCCTTCACCTGCAGTCATACCAGCGGCGCAACGCGATATGTCAGGGAGCCCACAAACAGTCAGGCAAGCAAGGTAGTAAACACGTCACGCAAAACTGAGCCCGCGACCAGGAAGACTTCGTCCTTGCAGCGAAGCAAGCCGCGGCACTGCGCCGCCGCGTACAACCGAGCGCCGCCTTCAAGCAGGCCTAACCTGAGGAAGGACTGTGAACCATTCGGGCTTGGGAACTCACATGACACCGCGCACCTTTTTGCGACCCCCGGGCCGATCAAGATCAGCCCATCGAGGCGCTCGACTGCGTTCTGGCATAGGAAACCGAAGGGCCAAACAGCAAAGAGCAGGCACGTGAGATAAGGGAAGGGCCTTGTCAGCCTTGCTGCGACACCTGCGCCGCTCAATGGCCTCCACCGCGCAGTCATCCACGTTGACGCAGCCCCCAAGGCTTGGGGTCCCCAACAGCGGCAGGCGAGCATTGGCCTGTCACAAGAAATGTGTCCATGAACGCGCTCACAGACAAGCGAGTAAGCACAACCAAGCCCGCTCCTAGCACTTCGCCGCGCGCATTACGTAGGACGCTGAAGGTGATGACAACAGCGGCGCGGCCGCATAATAGATGCTTTCATCATGCCGCCCGAAGACCGCGTGCAGACGGAGCGGATGGCCTCAGCGTGAGAAACTTCTATGGTGTTTTTGGGTTCTCCTCACCACCCCTTACTGCCCCCCAAACCCTACTACCACTTGTGAAAGTCAG
>CAJNIZ010022270.1:265-40463 GCA_905231905.1 Symbiodinium pilosum
ATCCTAAACTCTAAACCCTAACTGCCTGGCCTTTTTCTGCATGCCTCCGCTGCTTGTCGGCAAGCGCTGCGATCTAGCAGACGGGCTTAGGAGTCATGACTTTCCTCTGGGTAGCTGGGAATGAAGGAATGCAAAAGAACATGGAAACTGAAACTACCATGATGGGTTATGTAGGGTTCAGGGTTTAGGGTAACAGAAGCTAGTGCAGCTTATATATACACATAACCCTAAACCCAGGACATCAAATCCTAAACCCTAAATCATACACAGATTCAGAGGTACGCACACCAGAACAAGGCTTATCAGTTTTCATCACTGTGTCTCGGACGATTGCGCGACTACGTGAACTGAAGACACTATAAACCATCAGCTTTGCAATGGTTAGCTGGGAATGAAGAAATGGATCCCCATAGTAGTCCCTACATAACCCATCATAGTAGTTTCCATGTTCCTTTCCGTTCCTTCATTCCCAGGAACAGGTTCAGAGACCATCAAGATCAACAGGGTTGTACCAGCACTGCGCAGAATTAGGCTCGCGGCTTTAAATCGACACCAAGACAACAAAACATGTAACGTAATCCTCGCAGCTGATACGTAGAACAGGACCCTGCCCCACCTCCCACCCCCTCACTGAAAGAGAAACACGTATAAAAGAGAGCCATGAAAAGAAATCCTCTCGGTCATGGGATGCAACATGTGTAGGTATGTATATCTTCATGCCCCTCACCAAAAAAGGACTCCTTGCCCTGCTCAAGCCCACACGATGTAGTGATGGATGACGACGGGACCCGGAGGCTCTGGGATGAGGCCCTAAACCCTAAACCCTACAGTGGTCTATGCCTACAGCTCCAACCACCCAAATCCCAAACCTGAATCCTACACTTCCAAACAACCACACCCTATGACACCCAAATCTCGGAATCCCTGCGCCCTCAATCTCCAGATCCATGAACCCCTACCCCCTGAGCTCAACATCCTAAAGCCTCTAACTGAATCAGCTCCTTCAGAGCGCTGGCCTGCGAAGCGTCGCTGAGGTTCAGGGGATCATCCATGTCACCTGCAAACTTGCCCAACGGATGGGTTCAGGTTTTGGGGTGGGCAACAACTACTTATAGCAAAGCTTAAGACCCTACTTATACCCACTACCTGGCCTGATATAACAGCTTATAACCCCACTTAGCTGGTAAAACCCTGTGAAGCCCGGGTTGAATGCGAAGCCCGAACTATAGGCCTATAAAGCTAATGTTCCATCTAAAGTGAGCCTTCGTGAGGTTTCATGTTAGGTTGGAGGAGGGTATAGTTCCTTGAACACTGAACCCTAAATCCAAAGTAACAAACCTTAGTGTCATAAGCCAGAACTACCGGGAAACTCTAGAGCCAAAGGATTCTTGACTAACCGGGACCAGACCAACCCTCAACCAACAATCCCACAACCCTAACACCCGCACCCAAAACTTGGACACCTAAAGCTCTACCTAGAAGGACCTAATAGGGTTTAGGATACTTAAAGTCGTAGAGTGACCTACGTACATAATAAACTGGGCTTTGTACCTAAGATTTTGGTATCTTTACCTCTTTTTTTACAAAAAAAAAGGTTACTTTCGGTCAACCCTCAAAGTCTGAAATCCCAAGTTACCCAACTCCCAGGATTTAGGATTGACAAGCTTTGCCTGTGGCTACAGCCTAACAGTTTGAGAAAGGGGTCATGCCTAGTGATGAAGCGTTTAAAGCTGCTAAACTGTTCCTACAACCCCAACACCAACCCCAAAGCCCTCAACAGAAACCGAACCCCAAGACCCTACAACCCACAAATCCCTAAACCACTCAAGCACTGCAACCCTAAGACCCAAAAAGCCTGAATCCCTCAAACCGAAAAGCGCAAAGTCTGAGACAGACTCTTTAACCCCACATATCCTAAACTCCAAAAACCTACAACCCTAAACCATACATAGACAAGTAGCGTCCAAATCCTTTTCCATTCAAGCCCCACACTTCTCGATGAATTGAGGCCCTAAACCTGAAGCCCTAAACCTTAAAGCCCGAATCCTTGACAACCCCTACAACCCTTTCAACGGGCCTTCAAAAACCCAAATGAGCCATAGTCTAAACTCCTAGCTGATGACCCCTAGACTACGCCCCTATATAACCCCCTTCAAGGAGCTTAGACCCTAAACCGTTTAGACCATAGCCCAGATGTCGCTCCCCAAACCTCCGGGCATGGCCAGCGGAGAGACGCGCGCCATCTTCCGAGCCTCCGCTTTTTCAGTACGGGGTAGAGTTTAGGGTTTAGGGTTTAGGGTCCAAGTACCTGATAATCATATACTTGCCCAATACGTGTCCAAAAATCACTTTTTTGGTGATAGTGACTAGAGTGCAGGTTTTCGGTATAAGTATATGATTATCGGGTACTTGGACCCTTTGGGCTTTATACATGCTGGCGGGGTAGTGCTCTGGAATGTGCAGAGGTATGTGGCAAAGGTTCGATCAATCCTAGGGTAAGCTATAAACCCTAAACCCTAATCCCCCCAAACCCTAAACCACAGACCCTAAGGCGCTAAAGCTTGAAAACCTTAGCCCAGAAATCAGGAATCTCGGCTCCCTGCTCCAGATGGCATAAAAATGCTTCCAGACGCTGAGTCTAGTACATCTCCTCATGGAGTGTGGATTTAGGGTCTACTGTGGGTTTAGGGAGTTTTTGGTGTGTTTAAACAGCAACTTCTTGGGTTGAGGGTTTGGGGTTTGGGAGTATGCCTGCTGGTAGGTCCTTTGAGGGAGGATGAATTTCTCAAAGCAATGGATCAATCCCAGACTACAGGACGGATTGAATTGATTCTCACACTTATGGCCATGCTTTCTTGTGTCCGGGTTATCATAGGCGCCCCAGTATTTCAGGTCCCCAACAAGGGCCGTACTTTTGACAACCTTGTCTATACAATATGTAAACCCGGGCCTTTGGTTAGCAGGGACTGAAGGAATGGATCATTATAGTAACCCCTATATATCCCGTTACATTCGTTTCCGTTTCCTCTTTGATTCCTTCCAAGCCCGAAACCCTAAATAGTAGTTTCCATGTTCTTTTCCTGTTTCTTCTCCATTCCTTCATTCCCAGCTAACTAAGAACAGACTCAGGGCTTCGGAGCCTATCTGCAGGGCGAAAGGGCATCCTCAGCGCTTTGTGATACAGGCTCGTGGAGAATAGAGGAATGGATCCCGAGAGTAGCCCCTGTATAATTTGGCCGCGACATGTTCGCTTCCATTCTTTCCTTCCCTACTTGCAACACGAAAGCCCATAGCCCATGATTCCAGACAACCACATCCTTCAGCAACCAGTGACCTCAAGAAGAAATCCTGTAGTCCCAACACTATTCCGACAGGACTCCCATCAGTATCATGTTTCCCGCCCAGGACAAAACCTGCATAAACATTGCAAAGAACCTTGACTCACTCATACTTCTAAGCCCCATTTCCCCTAACCCCTAAGCCCCCAAACCCTGAACCCTAAAGCCCTGAACCCCTCAATCCTGGGCCAGATTCCCATCCCAGAACATGACAGCCCCAAACACAAACCCAAAAAAACTCTGACTCCTTGGGGGTTTAAGGATTAGGGTTTCAGTTTAGGGTTTATGGTTCTCCAAATCCTAACCCCTGAATCCTAGCCCCTAAATCCTAAACCCTAACTTGAGCAACCCTGAACCCCCAAACCTTAAACCCTAAACCCCAATGAGCCCTAAACTGGGCTTCTGTTAGGGAATCTAAAACAAATGGCTATAACAAGGAAAACTTATTGCTGACTGACTATCTACCCATATCATGGCAAATTAAACCCTAAGCCGACAACCCCACCGTATGCACCCATATTATGATAACTTCGTTTACGTTCCTTGACAGCAACCCAGTACCTAAACCCGAAAAGTATGTAACATAATAACCCTAAAACCATAATAACAGCCATAACGGCCATTGTTTTACATACTTTTGGGAACGCTAAACTCTAAACCCTAAACCCTTCCTTAACAGCAACCCCGTAGGGGTCTGAAGGCTCCTTCATGCAGATGCCGGGCACGGACTCCAGGATCCGAAGCTGTGCGGATGGGTGGTTTGGCAAAATATCCCTTTAAAGGGGGTTAAAATTTTGGGTCTAGGGCACATAAAGGGGTTTGTATATATATATATACATATATAAGGTTTATGCAGATATAAACATAAATATATATATATACATGCATAATGTACCAGCTGCAGGGTTATATCAGGGTTAGGGATATGGGGATCGGGGATCACAGCGTATGGCTTGGGAGTTTGGATGTCAAGCCCTAAACCCTAAACTCTAGACCCTAAGCCCTAAACCCTAGACCCTTAACCCTGAACCCTGAGGCTTAGGTTTCGGGGTTGAGGACTGGAGTTTCTGGATTTTGTGGCTCGAGGAGTGCAACTTCGGGATGAGAGATTGAAGTTCATGGTTAGGGGTTAGGTTCTAGGGTTGAGAGTTTAGGGTTTAGGTTCTAGGGTTTAAGGTTTAGGGTCTAGGGTTGAGGGTTTAAGGTTTAGGGTCTAGGGTTGTGGGTTTAGGTTTAGGGGTCTGGGATGTGGGTTCCCCAATTTTAATCTGGGATGCGGGCTCCCCAATTCTAATGCTGACTCCTCCATATGGTAGTTTCCATACATAGGAGGCCCTGCTGCAGACTCCAGCATACTGCTGCCCCCTTGTTATTGGGACTCTCACGTCACGAAGTGGCCCTGAAAATCCTAATCTCGGTAGTCCCCTCGAATCCAAGTTTGCATTTCATTCTCCATGCTTTTCTCATTTGATTCTCCATCATATAGTGGTTTCCAATTTCTTTTGCATTATCTCAGTAGCCCGTGTTCCCCTAAACCCTGCTTCACACATTACCTAGCATCAGCAGGGCCCTTGCGGAAACAAGTGACGGAAACAAGTGGGGGGCTGTGACGACATACGCTCATACTCCTTGTCTACGCGATGCTAGGACCTCATATGTCCTCTTCAACCCGTATCTCCTTGTGGGATGGGGGTGCCCCTAGGTCCTCAGCCCCACCAAATCCTAAGCCCAAAACCCCTAAACTCTGAACCCTACACCCTGAACTTGTTTGCCTCGGCTGGTCTTCCGGCCCTTGTGCTTCACAAAGCCCTGAAACAAACACGGCTTAGGTAGATGGTTCAGTGGCACATGGGAGGTTGACAACATACTGGCCGTTCTGTGGTTGCCATTAACACAAAAAGCGTCGTACTATCTTGCAGACACATTGACATTTGTAGCTTCCCTAAATAGGGGGTTCAAAATAAACCCCGACATATTACAATCCGTATGATGGGGACCCCCAAAAAGGGACCCCCCTACAGTCATGGATGAAGTTTTACCTGGACCCTCCAACGGGCTGTTTTGTTTGGTATGGCTATCTGGTTATGCTTTCTTCCAGGCTCCAAAATTGAACTACGTTTCTAGGTCTAGGTCTATGTAGGGTTCTTAACCCCATTTGGGTCCTTGGGCTGTAGGCCCCAAATGCCATTCATGTTATAATATTTGGGCCCTAAAATCCTGTTATTTGGCTCCTTGGACCCTTAAGGTAATTTAGGATTTGGGGCTCCGGGATTCTTAGGGGTAATAGGCAGCACGTTGTCTTTGGGACCTAGGCTGATGCTTCTTGTGCCCCCGGAAAGTCAGGTCGTTAAGTATGTACCTTGAACTTGTCTTCGAATTTTGCAGAGGAGATGTAAGCCCGAAACCCTAAACCCCCAACCCTGAACCCTAAACCCCAAACCATGAACCCTAAACCCCCAACCCAAACCCTAAACCCGAAGCCCTCAACCCTAAATCCTAAACTTAGGGAACTCTGAGCCTATGCAAAAGGCCTGTTGGTACAACCTTTCAAGTCAAACGTTTAGACTTTTCTGGTGCAGGAACTTGGCACCCTAATGCAATCTGCCCTACGGTGGATACTGAAAATTCCCTGCATGACCCTGAGTACCTCAAACCTCGGGAAATATGATTCTATAGTTGGGACCCAGCGCCACACGGGACCAACCCGACTTGCAAACATGAGAAGTGATCCCCACAACCTGCTACAACTGGGAGTCCTTTTGTCCATGACGTGAACCTTGCATCACCGCAACAGTATGGAATTAGGTTTTACCTGAACCCCAAAAGTAGGTAAAATAATGGCCCAAAACACCTAAACATAAGCCCAAAAGGCCGTTATTCTACATACTTATGGGGTCCAGGTAGGGCTTAGGGAAGCATTGCTTGGCAAACTGTGGGGTTGAGGGCGGGCAGAGTCCACACATCAACAGCCTCGAAGCCAAGAAGCATCACAGACAACATCCACGGAAAATCCATACCTTGAAGTAAGCTCTGAAAGCCGGCCCTGAAACTGATCTAGCGTCCATGGGACTTAGCGACTGCACAGAATTGGGATCGATACATATAGCAGCAAAGCTGAACCCCTTCACTGCACCTACATAGGTCGGTCAGGATATAAGTAGAATTACACACTACGCTAGCTGTAACCCTTATTAGTGAACTTACATGAGCCTGCAACTAGTCTTGTCTCAGCGAAATGCAAAACGTATCTGGTTCAGCTTTCGGACATATACCTATAGAGTCCGCAGTCCGCAAGCATCCGAAGTCAAGTGCACCCCGACCTGCGCTCAGCGGAAGACCTCTACTCCAAAGCCCAAAGCAGCAATGAAAAGAAAAGTCTGAAAAGCTTCTTGAGAAAACCGTGAACACCCTACTGTCACTGTCCATGTTGGAACATAAGATAGGGGTCTGATTTGTAGGTTTGATTGAAATCTTCCTGCGAATGTAAACTGTAACGGTTCAACTGTAAAGGTTCCCCAGCAGTGGCGCTAGAGCACTGCAGGATATGGTAGGTCCTCTAAATTATGGTCCCTTTTGGGGGTCCACAATCACCACCACCCTAATGTATAATACGGGTACCCAAGAATTCCAAATTCTGAAAGCTGCCCCCAAAACGACTGTTAAAAGAGACAAGACTAGAGTTAATTGCGGCTCGGGTCCTCTGAATTATGGGGGGGTCCTTGCACGACTCTCAAAGATCAGGTATCTCCTTGATTTCCTAGACTGTGATTGTTTTCGATTGGTTTATATAAAGGAGCGTACATAAAATCTGAATGCAATTTTCATTGGGTTTTGTTGTGAATTTACCTCGTTTTTATTTTGGTTCTAATCAAGTTTCAGTGAAATTTCAACTGATGCTAACCAGATTCTAATCAGTTTTCGATTAGAATTTAGAATTGTGATCCTGATTACGTTTTTGAATTGAATTTACATTGGATTCAAAAAATAATCAGACTTCAATGGCCTTTAACTTGATTTCAATTGATTTATTACGACTTTAATTAGATTTAATCGGCTTTTTTATTCGATTTAATCCATTTTAACTAGATGTCGATAAGATCTTATCTCATGCCCCCCTAATGTTCGTGTCGTACGACAAAACACCCCCTAAACTTAAATACGGGTCGGAGTCGGAGGACATACATCCGAGGAGCCCTTCAATACTAGGGGGAAAAGAGTATTTAGCATACGCTAGATAGGATCACAATTTGCTCAACGTCCCCTCTATCAACTTCGTGCCCAAACACCCAAAAAAAGCAAAGGGTCCAAAGAATGCCAGCAGAATTCCTAAACGGTGTAGTGTTCATGGTTAGGGTACTCAAGGGATCTAAGGCGAAGTAATCCCGAAACCCTAATCAAATGAATCAATCAAAAGCAACTAGTTTCAGTCCTAGAGTCCAAAAAAGACACCTGCTTTAGGCTATTGGGATACCGATGGAACACTGTCCACGCCTGGCTGGTTCGGCTATCCGTGCCGCTTGCGGTAGTGCTGGTTTTGCTGCCACCCCGCCCTCGCCCTTCCTGCAAAGATAATGAAGAGTTATGCCACCATCACTCATGGTAGATGGTAGTTTCCCTGAATAGAGGGACCACAATATAGACCCCAACATACTCTAGCTCTTGAAAGAATACCCCTAATTCAAAAAAGCACCAGATGTACTTATACGGAGACACGGGTAACAGCAAGAACTAGTTTCGACAGCAGCCCAGGTGCTCAAAGGCAACAACTAACATTCAACGTGTTTCGGGAGCTTACAATTATACATGTATACGTATATGTTGACTACAACCAATCAGGGGACTGGGGCCTTACGTGGGCCTGTATTTGGGATATATGGCTACATGAAATTTGTGGACCTGCAGGTGGGATGCGGGAGTTATGTTTGGGCGCTCTGCTCGGCCTTTGGTTTTCTGCTGTGGATTCTGAACCTGCTGGTGAAAATTAGACGGGTCCTTGAACAACCGCGTCGTCTGCAAACTGAGAGGCTCTGTTGCTATTTACGTAGAGGTGGATACCGTAGATGTACACGCATATACATAGATATCTAATATATTTACATACATGCATTGCAGGTGTATACACATGTATATGCATATGCCTATGATATGTGCATATGTATTTATATATATATATGTATGTTTACCTCGGGCCCGACGTTTCATGACAACTGAAACCCTCTCTGGGCCGCTGTCCATAAAAGATCTCATTAAGGGGATGTTATAACTCCTATTACTTTGTGTGATTACTGTTACTGCACATCTACCAACTCTCGACATACTCCATGGATCGAGGATTTGCGGTCTCTGCAATCTACGCAACACTTGCAGAACAAGTGTCAGCAGAAAGTTGGCAGTTCTTCTACTATGAGCCCCAAGGTTAGTGTGCGCTCGTAATTCCTTATTGGCCAATGACGATACCGTCACAAAAACAGATTTGTTGACGGCAGACTGACTTCGGTCACCACGTTGCTGTTGAGGAACATCATGCCAGTGATTTTGGCTCTGGGCAGGGTTGTCAAAATCATGATTCCTTTGTGGGTACCCTCCCACGGCCAGTAGCTAGCTTAGTATATACTAGGGGCCGTATAAAAACAGGGACCCCAACAAATCGACCATAAATTTGACAACCCACCATATAGCAAAAGATATGGTTTCCTAGCTATGACAGCCTAGTTTAGGTTCCGTAAATGCAACGCAGGTCAAGACAGATGTCTTACAGCCGAGTAGCTTAGCTGAGCATATATCGTTGCGAGCCCACCGCAGTATCAAGTGAAAAGAAGGTTTCTGCTAGGCACGAACAACATGATTCTTCCAGTCCACACACGACCACTGCCAAGGAAAGAACCCATTGCAGGTACGGAGCTATTTTCTCATCCTGCGCCGTGAGAAACTCAACCTCAAAACCATGCGCAAACCCCAGCCGCCTCCAGTTCCCGCCCTGTTGCTGGGAGAAACTCTTCATCGCCTGCAGATAAAGGAGGTGGCTTTTCGGGACAGGATCTAAGGTTTCCCCACTTTAAGCGTGTCAGCTTAGGGGTGAGCATTCTGAGTTGAAGCTTTAGGTTTCATGGTTTGGACGCACGAGGCAAACAAATATTCGGATTCAGGGCCCGCGTGAAGAACCTGTGGCCCGCGTTTTAGCCGCCAGAGCGCGCCAAGCACTAAATCACTGAATGTGAAACTTAAGCCCTCAACCCTAAACCCTAGAACCCACACCCTACAGTGTAGCTGCGTCCTTGCCTTCCGATGCCTCGGCCGTGTTCCGCAAAGCATTCTCACGCTCTTCCCTTTCGAGGCGTCGTTTCTCAGCCTCCGCTTCCGAAGGTAAAGAGAACATCCACTAAGGGTCCAAGTACTCAATATTCATATACTCCCCCAAAACCATTACTATTACCCAAAACCCGAGTGCCCAATTCTTGGGTACATGGACCCTCTGGGATGGATCCCCTAATTATGACCCACCTCCATGATGAAAGGCTTTCCAATATGGTGCCAAGTTGTTCTTGGGGGCTGGGGGGCTTCAGAGTAATATGGAGGTGAGTATTCAAGGTACATGGATGTGTGGTTGTACAGGCCTTATAGGACTTTATGACTTAAATTGCATGGGTGATCGAGCTTGACGCGGCATTTAATGTTCACAAAAGATACGCGCTTGCGCATAGCGACCTGGGATAACAGGGAGTCTATTGAATCCTTGTCTAGGTTTGGAGGAGTCCTGTTAGAGAGGGTTACTAGAAGTTGTATGGGTTACACGGCGGTTGCGGGGAGTAGATGCTTTGGATCGGCTGAAAGACTCGGGGCCTACCTAGACCCCAAATACCTTACAGAGCCCCCATACCCAGATAGGACCTGCATAGACCTGATTGGGGGAGTGGGGGGTCCTGGTTAGGGTATGGTACTCAGGGCTTCCCCAAAGATGAGCTACATGAGAAAGCACCTATTTCTACCCAGCTTGGTTCGAAAAACAGCCCCTGGGCCCTGAACACAGCAAATGCTTTGACTGTTGCCAACTCACCCTAAGGGGTCCAAGTACCCAATAATCGAATATACTTGGCCCTAGGGCTCCCAGTTACCTAAATGTAGGCTACTGGGCTATGCATCCATAGGGTATATAGAACCCTAAACCCTAAACCTTAATCATTTAGGTAACTGGGAGCCCTAGGGTGGGACTTGGGTGTAGGTAATTGCGTGACATACAGGCTTCGGCCCGTACACCCTAAACCCACCTCAAGTAGTACTTGGATCCTCCCAGATGGGTGATTATAGGCCATCAAGAAGTGTAGTTATTCGCACACTCAGAATTATCCTGCATGGCCCTAAGTACCTCATACCTTGGGAATTATGGTACTATAGTATATTCAGGTCATGCAGGATTTTTAGTATCAACAGTATAGTGGGGATTTGGGAACCTTAGTCTGTGGTACTTGGACCTTGAAGGTCACAATGTTGAACAAGAAGTGTACTTCTTACCAGGAGCAAGGCGCCTCCAAAAACAAACCACAATCTCACGCATGGTATCATCGTTTGGGGTTTGGGGATGTAACATGACCCAACGTTGATTGCCCAAAACGAGCCTAGCACCTCTTACTTCAAACCTACATCCCAGGCATAGGAAAATGTCGATCCTTCTCGTATCAAGGTTTTGGGGCTTCACACGAGGCTTAAGTTTAAACTTATCCGGACCTCCTGCCCCAAGGGTCTTAGAGGTATGTAGCGATATATAGGGTGCAGGTTGGTCCCACCGAGAACTTCTACTAGCAAGGGTTCCGCGGTTGTACCTCTAAGGTCGTACAGCTAAAAGGTTCTCCAATGTTCCCCAGCATGGGCTAATATATCCCGATGTAGCCCCCTGAATTGAAGTCCCTTAAAAAGGATCCTAAAACCCGGGGGTACAAGCCTCAAATCCTTGATGGTATTGAGCAATGAGAACGTTTTGGTCTGTCTCAGCCTTTGGGTCCTTAGACCCTAACAACCTAAGCCCCTAAGCCCTAACACTCTAAACCCTAACTGGCACCTAACTCTTGCAAAAAATGTGTTTTATGGGAGTCCAGAAGCGTACAGCAAAACGAAGGATGTGCTGGAAGTACTGGGAAGGACTGGGGCTTCGATTGTGGTTTGCCGGGGTGATTCCTCAAGAGGGGGGGTGCGTATGCATTGCGGTTTAGGGTTTAGGTAGGGCTGGGAGTTTAAGGTTAAAACCCATAGCATCTGATTTCTGCAGGACTACTGTCGTGTGTTAGGTGTGAATTCGGGGGCCTCTAGTGTCGAGAAAGACCCGCCCTCAACTCTAAACCTTTGGATTACACAACACCAATGACTATAAACCCTAACCTGTAAACCCCCAACTCGAAAAACTATGGCTTCAACCTGAAAGTGTAGCTTGGCAACCCTGAACCCAAGACCCCAAAACCTATAGAACCCTTATAACCCTTTAAGGGGCCCTAAAAAGCTATATACATATATACATCCTCTATAATCCCTTAATTAGGGAGGCCCTATAAAGCCAAACCCCTAAGTACAAATCTTAGGCCCGAACTCGCTCAAAGATGATCCGATCCGCCTCGGTGGCCTGAACGAAGACAGTTAGTTTCTACCTAGAACACGGTTAAGGGTTCTGGGTAAAGGGGTTTTAGGGTTTTGGGTTTTCTGGACCTGGTGTTTAGTGTCAATCGGTTTAGGGTTTGGGGCATTTGACCCTGAAATCTACCTGGAGTAGCCGACAGGGAGGGGTCCCCCTCGTCAGAATAGGAGGGATTGCAATATGTTTAGGAGTCTCATGAACTGCAGCTATGCAACTTATAAGTAGAGTCAGTTATGTAACAGGAGGGCTGCACCCCCTAGAGGGATTTAGACCCCGAAACAAGGGTAAGATTCCGGAAGTACAAACGACCTATTATTGCAGATACTTGTACACTGGTTACTCTAGGTAGGGCAGTGAATTTCAAAGAGTGTTGGCAACTCACGCTTGAGGGACTGAGATAGCTGAGGGGGCGTTGGGGGCTGTTCAAGATGCTAAAGATTGTTTCCCCTGGTCGAATGCTCTGGGCCCATTCACAGAGCTTGTCTTTTGCACATCGTAGGCGTTTAGATTTAGCGTTCTTGGCTTACCGGAACTGCCTGGACTGGAGCCGAATCCCGCCAATAGGTCTCGCATAAATCCCAATTAAGCTGGTTGCTGGGGAAATTTACACGTATGGTTTAGTCTAGGATAGGCCCCAAGCCCTACGTCCTACACATCCCTATCTTCCCCCCATATCATCCCTATAAACCTGTTTTTGGCATGGGGACCTTCAACCACAATCTTTTGGGGACCTTAGAGTAGTCGCTGTAGTATTTGGGGCGTGATAGCGCAGACTCCAAGTCAAATTGCGAGCTTGTTTGTGTACCCTAAATGTTAGGGTCCTGCTTTTGGGGGGACACAAAACGAAACCACAATTTCGACAACCTAGCATGTGAGCTCCTTTTGAAAGGATAGCAGTCAATCTAGCGGCTGTTTAGGTTATGGTATATAGGATTAGCTAAGTGCGTACAGCGATGCATAGGGTTCAGAAATTCGGGTGTTACGAAATAATTGTTGGCAGAAGTTCATTACTATATGTACATGTGGTAGTAGGGAATGAGGGCATGTAATCCCTGTATACTATATTCCCTTATTCCCTACTTACTCCCAGCGAGTATAGTACGTTTTTCAAGAGAGATTAAAAACAGCAATCCTTAGAAGTGCTTAGGGGGCCCTTCTTGCAGAGACTCTATAGTATTTGGGGGGGCAGGGGGTGCTGTGCATCACCGAGGACCCTAATTTTTGGAATCTGAAGGGTAGCAGTCTGGCACGTGACCTCGCCTCAGAAAAAGGCCATGCAGCTTTGTATTGAGCCTTTCAGTTGCCTCTAACAAGCTATTCCGGAGTCCCCTGAAAACAGGCCTACACCCTAAACCCTAAACCCTTCGATCGGAGCAAGAAAGTGAACGAAGGTGCAATCCAATCCCGCTGCAATTCCCACATGTGCCCTGCAATCACATACCCTGGAGCATTCTGTCATGATTCAAAGAGCCCTAAACTCTAAACCCTAAAGCAAAACACGAGCAGCCTGCTCTACATGTTCCACATTGGTAGGTCCCAGCTTGAGCGTATCCTGGGAGTCTGTCTGATCAGTCTATGTTCGAATGAGATTAAACCTCTCCCCCTTATATTAAACGCCCTCCCACCCCCCTAGTACTAAATACTCTCCATTGTTGTTTGTTACAATGTAGAAGGAGTTTTTTTGTTGGGGGGGGGGAGGTGGTGGTGCGGAGGTTTAATACTAGCGAGAGGGGATTAGGATTCAGGGCTTAGGTTCCTTAGGCGTGGGCACTCGCAAGACAAATTACTCTCCGGACATCTCAACACCTAGGGAAATCCAGTCTTTCTCCCCTTGCTCCAGATGGTCGGTCCCGTGCGTCTTGAAAGGACTACTCGCTTGAAGCTTCCAGCTTAAGGTTCGAACTTTATCTCTCCACAACCACACCACAACCCACCCCCTCAAAAAAAAACAAACGATCGCACGCGAAGACCCTAAGCATGAACCTACAGTGGACGAAGGTAAACTTGCAGCACCCTCTATAGCCCCCCGAGCATCGTGATTACCGTGCTTTTGGGGCACTGCGTGGTGCAAGGTTTCCCTCATCTACCATAGGAGCACCTAAAGCAAATTAGGTTTGAATTGAAGCTCGTGAGTGGATACTGAAAGCTAACCCACGCTTCACAATCAACACGGAGCTTCATCGGGTTCAGGGTTTAGGGTTTAGGATTCAGGGTTTCACTGTATCATCAGCGCCCTTGGGACAGGATTCGTGCTTGGAAAACAAGATCTCGCCGGCTCTTCTGTGCTATTTGACCTTGTTGAAATTCGAGTTTCAAGGGCCATGTTGAGTTATATTGGGATACATCATGTTGAGATTGTCCAAAAGGAGGAGTTCTTATAATACGGACTATGGTATCTTTAGTGTTTTTGGGGTCTATGTGTTTTCTGAGCCAATCTCCATTTTCAGCGCGTGCTAAAGAAGTGAACCCAATCCCAGATTGTGAGGCCACAACAATAGGAACGCAGAACACTCATCAGACGACACAACCATGTCCTGAACAGAGGAGCTACTGCCGATGGAGGAAATCTTGCACTACCTACAATGCACTATACATCTTAGGAATCACAGTATTACGCGGTTCCTGCGTGGGGCAAGATGTCCTTCATACGCTACTGGGTGGTGTAAGGAAGATGGGCTGAAGGAACTAAATGAGGAGTGAACTGCAGCTGAATGGAGCATGAATGCGGCCTTAGGTTCACTTACAGGCCTGCCCTTACACGCCCTGGCAAAGAAGCTTCTCTTTGTCCCTACCAGGCCCCCAAAAGTATCACAGCCCATTACATTCTGAATTGCCTATTCTCCCAACACAAAAGCTGTCACACCATTGTGATTTGAAGCAGACCTGTTGGTCACAAAGGCCCCAGCCCTCACCAGCCACAGAACGTCATGGCTGTTCCTGTCTGGAGTTGGGGTTTGGGGTTTGAATTCTGTTTTCAAACTCTCCCGCATGTGGAAACTCACAAGCTTGAGAGGTCATGTTAAAATGGTAGTTTCCCCAAATTGGGGGACCCAATATAGACCCCAAAATACAATAATCCTAATTATGGGGACCCCAAAAAGGTACCCCTAATTTTGGGAAACCTCAAAATCCAACACCGTAAAACCTGTCAGGCTCACGGCCTCAACATTCTCTGCTGATGGGGTTTAGGGTTTAGGGCTTATAGTCCCCCTTAACTTAAGTAGATAGAACATGGGGTATATGGGGACCTTATTATAATCTACCCAAAGCCATATTCTATCTACTTAAGGGGACTATAGACTGTGCAGGTGCCTGGGTCCTCTGCCACCTGAAGTTTCCAGCCTTAGGGTCTTGGGCCTTCGCACTGTCGATGCCGGCGTTGTGTATAGGGCTTGGGGAATGTTACCTGATAATGGAGCATCTGAGAAAAACAAGGAAAAACTACTTGGAAACGGTGTTTATATGGGGGGTAATGGTGTTGATGATACCCAAAATCCTGCATGATCCTCAATACTTACCCTGAGAATGATGGTATTCTCGTAAACTAAGGTCATGAAGCGCTTTCAGCATCAACAGAAGTGAAATCACAAACCTTAGTCCCCAAAAGCGCAAACCTTCCCTCACAAAAGCCCTGGTGTAGTTAGCGAGGAGGTACCCTGCCATAGGCTTACGTTTAGCTTATACGAGAAATGTTGAAGGAATTCTGTTAGTGCATTCCTTTGGCAAATCACTTAGAAGCAAACCCAAACTCATGATGACGACTTGTGCCCCCAAACTTTGATTCAAGCCCCAAGCTGTAAGTCCTAAACCCTAAGCCCGAAACCCCAAACCCTAAGCCCCAGACTTCAAGTCCTAAACCCTAAGCCTTAGACATCAAGGCTTTACCCTAAGAGCACGGCGGCCTCCACACGAAAGCACACAGGCCAGTGCAAGAGGCAAGAAGGATGATCCCTCCAAGATTTGGGTTTAGGTTCAGGGTTTAGCGCTTGGAGTTCAAGATTCGGGTTCAGAGCAGGTAGGTATACCAATGGAGAATCTTCTGTCTGGTGTTTAGGGACTAGGTAGGCAAAATACCAAACACTACATCACTATAACAGCTAGCGGGGGGCATCGGCTATAGCCGGCTGATAACTTGAGTGCTTGCTGCCTAGGTTCAGCGTTCATTGGATTTGGTTTAGGGCTAAGGGTTGGGAAATTAGAGGAATCGAAGAGACCATAGACAAGACAATTGAAACTACAAAGCAGGATTCGGGGTTTAGGTCATGCGGTTTAAAGTTGGCAGGTTTACTTGGAGGGCCATGGGTACTTATAACCTGCTTGGTACTGTACCTTGAATAACCATTACGAGCTCCCTAAGTCCCCGCACAAGTAGCTTATCACTGCCCTTTGACCTCGAAGTACAGTTCAGGGCACTTTACAGATGATCCCCCCGAGAAAGCAGGAGTTTGTTTAACCCAGAGAAGCTTTTACAGGGACTCAGAATAGAGTCGGTGTGGCAAAGTTTGAGACTTCTGAACAGATGCCCTCAGGGCTGCGCAGGGCCCAGACAACTCCTATCCCAATATCTGATCCACTCTGACAATAAAGCGCCCTCCACCTCCTAATAAAACACACGCCACCAATATGGTATCACCATACACTGGGGGACTACTTATTTCTAGGGGGTTCTGAAGCTCTGAGTCATTGTTAGGGAGAGGTTATAGTGATTCTACGGCTTGCCCCGAGACCATTTGTCAAGGGGTTTTGGGTTGGACCCCTATGCTGCATCTACGGGCTTAGGGTTTCCATAAAGAGGATGCTAGGAGACTTCAGAGGAAATCTCTGGGTAGCGTTGGGGTTGCAATTTGGAGGGCAGAGACTTGGGGGTGCAACCCTTTGTTGTCGGCTTCGATTTGACATGAATCCTAAACCGAGAACCTAAATCCTAAACCCTGAACCCTAGACCCTAAACCCTAAACCCTATAAACCCTAAACCCGAAAATCCTAAATCCCAAACCCTGTATCCTAATTTGTTTGAGGATTCTGTCTTACATACTCAGAGGGTGCTTCGCAAAACAGTACGACATCCAGGGTCCAGGTAAATCCCTGCCTACTACCACGAGGATGATTTCCTCACCACTGTTCCCGCTGGCCATACAGTCACCTTGTGAGGGCTCCAAACCCCTTTTGTTTTGTTCTGGGTTGGGGTTTAGGGTTTAGGCCTAGGGATTGACACACGGGCGATTTAAGGCTATAACCCCAATCACCTACAGTTTTATGCATTATGCCTCCTAGGAGTATCAGGTATCTCATACTGAACTGTAAGTATGCAGGATACTTACTTTGGGCTTAGGGCCCATCATGAGATTATGAGGGAAATGACAAATTATTTCCAACTACCACCTAGTTAAAAGTTCTGCAGTGCCCTAAACCCTAAACCCCTAAACCCTAAACCCTAAACCCCTAAACCCCAATTTTTGGGGTTTAGGGCTCCGAGCCTCAAGCCCTCAACCCTAAGGGTTCCGGCACCCAAAGGCTTCTCAAACCAAAGCAGGTTCAGGGTTTAGGGTTTAGGGTTTAGGGGCTTTGGGATTCAAGACACCTAGTGGTACTACATACCTGCGCGTGTAGGAGTTCTTGGAATTGGGGGGTCTCCGCCTCTTGGAAGGGTTCAGGGTTCACGGTTTGGGGTTTAGGGTTTCGAAAGGGTTTTCAGGAAAATGCACATGAGCAGTGGTTGAGACTCCTGATTGATTTGGAGCCCACTTTGCGATTCGACTAACGTAGTATAGGGGCCTACATGACTCGCTGGAGCAGGGTGTTCGGTAAACGAGACAATCTTGGCCTTTCATTGGGAAGTACAACGCAGAGATTCACTTCATGACACCATAAGCCCAAACTTGTGAAGTTTGAGGAAGATGCTCCAGCTGCAGATCTGGAGCCCAAAGTGTCATAAAGCTTGCCCAACAACTCCGCGACACCTGCGTGACGCGTCAATTCCTAAGGGTCCAAGGACCCAAGTAAGAGGGTTTTAGGGCTCAAATACTATGATATTAATGGTAGTTGGGCCCTAAAACTCTATTATTTGGGTCCCTGAACCCTTACGGAATAAGTGCGCTAGCAAAAAATCAGAACTGCAGCTCCGAATCCGAACCCTCATCCCTAAACCCTCCTTTGAGAGCACACAATTACCGCTTAGTAAGCCCATTGTGCAACCTCTATTGTAAGCCTTTGTAAGGAGGGTTCTTCATCCATTCGTAACCCCAGGATCCCACAAACTAAGCCCGCACCCCCAGGACTTTTAGCTCTAGAGCTGTACAACCTATAGTCCCCGCTAAGTAGATAGAATCTGGATTTGGGTACGTTATAATAAGATCCCATATACCCCATATTCTATTTACTTCAGGGGGACTATACCCTAAACCCTAAACCCTAGACCGCATGGCTGAAGCATGTCTGGTCTTCAACCTCTAGCCGCAAATCTGCCTGCTTAATGGAAGCGCTCTCAGGGACTGGCATCAAAGCACCCGACCACCAAGGCTGCCAACCGATTGCTCTGCGGTCTATACAGTTTGCGCTGTAAAGCGTTTGGAGGTTGAGGGTTCTGGGTTTAGGGTCTGGAGTTGGGTCCATTGGGTCCCTGCTATGCTTGCTGCCAAGTAGGGTAGACAAGATGTTCCCACGTCTAACGGACCAAGTACGCCTTGGCGTGTCATGGACACCATGCCTTGTTTTCTGCAACAACTATACAAAGAGCAATGAGCCATGTGCCTACTATCCTAAGCCCCACAAGCCTGCGTACCATATCAGCTGCACCGGATGTGACGCATGATCATGCACCCCTGCTGCTTTGCAAAATCCTTGCTGCGGGTCCAGAGCAGACAGGATCGGTCACGACCCTAAACAAAAAACCCTGAGCCCTAAATGAGCCACAGTCTAAACTCCCAGTGGCCCTCTTAATATAACCTATAGTAGTCCCATATAAGTGGTTGTCAAAAATATGGTCCCTTTTTGGGTACCCTAAATATTAGGGGCCGTATCATAATAGGGATCCAAAAAGGGACCATAATTTTGACAACCACCCATATAAGTATCATCCCCTATACAACAACCTGTGAGGAGCTTAGATCATGGCTCAAATGGTCGACCTACCCGTGCCAGCAACCCTAAGCCTAGGCTCCCTTGGCTGCTTCCCAGGGTGTCGGCTTGGAATATGAATCGTGGATTCCTAGGCCACCTTCAAAAATACATTTTTCAGGGGTCAATAGCAGTGCTGTATGAGACGTGCTGCATGGCATAGACTTTGAGGGAAGTTTTGGGAGGTTTTGGGGTATCCTGGCAGGGGTCAACAAAGCCTCCCTCACCCCCAATAGCTCGCCCTAAAAGCGCCGTCGACGCAAGTTAAGACTACTTGGGAAGTGTACGGTTTAGGTTTCAAGTTTCAAGGTCTAGCTCATGGCCATTCAGCTGTACGACTATGAGAGTAGCATTAACATTCCAACCGGACATACCTACATGCAGTCCTAGTCTCCAAGTATCCAAACATACTCGGTCGGAAGCGGATCTTTGGAGAGCTTGAGCTTGGGAGCTCCGTGGAATTCATGAGGCCATGAGTTTGGAAACTCTTTGGACCTACAGTACCCATACACAGCTGGGCGTACTTGCACGAGACGTCGGTGACCGCCACATCAACGTCGCCGTTCGGCAAGGACAGGCCCGTAAAGAAGGATCCAAAAATCGATACCTGCAACGCGGTTTTAGGGTTTGAGATTTACGCGGCAAGACGAAAAACAAATCTCTACAGGGCTCCAGGAAACAGAGTGACCTTAAGGGTCCAAGTACCCAACAATTAGGTACTTGAGACTTGGGAAATAGGGGTGTCTAGTGATATGATCACGAGGTACTTGGACCCTCAGGGTGAAGTTTGTAGCGAACTCTCAGACATACTAAATCAGCCTGTCTACATGCGTTCCTCACTAGGGATCCCAAGCAAACTGGCACAGTGTTCAAGGATCCCCTAGTTGCCATTTCTGGGTGGTATAGGCTTATGGGGGGTTGGGGTTTACAGAGTTCAGCTTTTAGGGCTTGAGGTAGGAGTTTTCTGTGCCTGGGCCAATGATCATGGAGCTTTTGCATCTGTAGCATCTTATGCAGAAATCTGCTTGATGTGAGACCCCAAAGGAGAAGGATGTCCCGCCAACTCTGTGGAATATTCTAGCTCTACCCTATGCTATATCTATATATGTACATACATATATACATACATATATACATGCATATATATATATACATATACATTGAACTTCAGATTCGTCATGTAAGCATTTCTGACCTAAGCGTAATGTTGGGAGATCTATGGCTAAAGAGAGGTGTAGGGCTTACGGTACAGGGCTTAGGGCTCAAGGAAATAACCAAAGCTCCTCCTTATTTAGGGTTTAGGGTTTAGGGATTCTGTGAGACGTTATGAAACATTCTACCCTCCCCGGACCAAAGATGGAAGCAAAGTTAGGCCGCATTTGAAAGGACAGTGGAGGATATCCTGCACCACCCTTAGTCCCAAACTTCCGGCAAGAGTTCTTCAATCACACGTTCGGGGCTCATGTCTTCATAAAAATGGTGTGCAGCAATGGCCTAAAGGCAACTACCGAGATTATGAAGTCTGCTTGAGGTACCCTATACTAAAATGTTAGAAGGAATCTAGGACCATACTACTGATATTATAAACCCCGCACCAAACCAGTTTCCATTGCCTTTTTCCATTTGGCTCACTATTCGGGGTAATATCCCTAAACGCTAACCCCTAAATCCTAAACCCTAGATCCTAAACCTTAAACCCAAAATTTCTAAACCCCAAACCCTAAGCCCTAAATCCTACATAGCCCCAATCAAACCGTAGTGTCCCAAAATAAGGGGCCTCAATACAAACCCTAAAATGCGATAGTCCGTATTCTAGGGACACCCAAAAAGGTATGCCCCAATTTTGGGAAACCCTAACCCTATAAAAACCACATAACCTCCTTTAATGATCCTTACTAAAAAAGATCCCCCCTCATTTTGGGAAACCCCCACATCTATTTAGGCCCCCTAAACCCTGAACCCTAAAACCCTAAACCCCTGAACCCTAAACCCCTAAACCCTAAAACCCTGAATCCCTAAACCCTAAAACCCTAAACCTAAACCCTATAAAACCCTAAACCCCTAAACCCGAAAACCCTAAAATCCTAAACCCTAAAACCCTAGCCCCCTACACCCTAAAACCCTAAACCCTAAAACCCAAAACCCCTAAAACCTAGAACCCTAAACCCCAATCCCCAAAACCCCCTACGACAGTGGGGCCAGCCTTGCAGCCCGGCCACAGAGCCTTGCAGGCATCTTTGATGGTCTGCACCTGAGTAGCGTTTTTTTTGGTGGTTGAACCCAGTAAGACTATATTCCTTATATGAAATACTATACCCCAAAAGGAAAATAGAATCTTACTCTATAATGGGTACCATAGTATCCCAAAATTAAATACTACTCACCTTTGGCTTGAGGAGTTAGGGTTAGGGTTTATTAGGGTTCAGGATTTAGGGGCTTAGGATTTAGGGTTGTAGGGCTTCGGCCTCAGATTTAGGGTTTAGTATTCAAGGTTGAGGATTTAGGTTTCAGCTTGGAAGGGGTTTACTACAAGTGCCATGGAACACTGGTAAACGTTGTGGTTTCAGCTTCTTAACAGGAATAGTTATAACACACATTTCATATCATGGTGAGGGAACTTCTTGCTGAGACGAAGATTAAAGGCTTAGGATTTGGGCTGAGGGCATAAGATCCAGGGTTCGGAGTTGAGGGTAAGGATTAGGGTTTAGGGCTTGAATTGCGGGCGTAAGCTTAGGGTCCAGGACTTGGGTTGGGAGGTTAAGGTTCATTTGATGTGGTTGGGGGCTTTTCATTCAGGACCTTGAAAGTAAACGCTGGTGGAAACACCTCTCCTGTATGACACAAGAAGAGCCATGTAAACTTGAGTACGTAATATGGGGCTTGCTTGGGAAACACCCCACGACCATTACTGAATATTGCTCAAGTGGACAGGTCGTCTCAAATTTGCACCATGAACGCTGATCACCTTGTATTCCATGAGAGCTAGGCTACTTATAGTCCCCCTTCAGTAGATAGACTATGGCTTTGGGTATATTCTGATAAGATCCCCATATACCCCATATTCTATCTACTTCAAGGGGACTATAGACCCTAAACCCCTAAACCGCTAAAACCTAAACCCTAAACCCTAAATAGTACTTTCCATTTTCTTCTCCATTATCCCACTATAACCTTAAACCCTGAACCCTAAACTTAAGAGGGACTACTTAGTCCCTATCATCCGACTGAGGAAGTAGGACCCCTTCAGAAGCTGTTAAAGTTGAGACCAGCACGCCAAAAAACGCGAATGAGCCATGCACCCTCAACCCTATACCATAAATAGGGGTACATGGTCCCTAATAGTGGGTATTCAGGGTATAATAGAGGGTAGCTGGACCCCAAAATTATTTAAACAAATGGCCGGTACAGCTGTGATTATGGGTTTAGGGCCATTATTTTACACTTTTGAGGTTTAGGACGAAGTAAAAAGGATCTGCAGCGTCGACCAAGTAAAGCCGTTGCTCGCTGAGTCTTGGACCCACCTCCGCCGCGCGTGAACCTGCACACGGCTTAGTTTTAAGTTTTGAGAGTTAGGGGTTGCGGGTTGAGGATGCGCGTTTGGGGATCCTCATGTTCCGTCCTCTTTCGGTAATTAGGCTTGATACTGTGTATCGCCACAAAGTTTGGCTGTTTGTTCGGAAGATCGCAGCTTTTCACACGGCTTTGGAAGAGTAGCGATTATCAGCTTATCCCCCAAGTGGGACCCTACAAAGATTACATTCCTTTTTGGAAGGGCCTCTGTGGCATTTCACGTTTGATTGGGGAAGGCTAGTGGGGCTTTGCCGTGAGAATGGGCCTGAACCATTCCGAATATGATCCTCTTCTGGGTCTGGCAGAGGGATTATGGGCGACCTTTTTCGCGCTTATCTAGGGTTCTGAACCCTAAACCTGCCTAAACCCTAAACCCTAAAATCCCCCCACTCTAAAAGATGAGGCCTCCTCTTGTGTATGCTGCATGAAATCCACGAAGTCTAAGATCTCCTGGCACAGCTGGAGCAAAGCTCTTACATGGGATTCTTCAGGAGGACCCCCACCCTTTAATAGTAATTAAAGGGGATAATAGGGATAATATCAGGGTCCTCTTATATTCTTATTATACCACTGTTACAGGGTGGGTGGTCCTCCTAAAGGATTCTGGTTTAGGGTTCAGGGCTTAGCTTTGTGTAGGGCCCTGAATAGAGGAAGGTTTTGCCGTTGTACTGTACTGAAACGAGAGGATCGAAAGGGGTAAATTCTACGGAGCCAGGACAAACAGAGGAGGAATACACGCCGATGATTCAGGGAAGCATAAAGCGAACAACAAACGAAGAATGATTTCAGTGCTTGCCAAGAAGAACCCTAAACCCTGAATCCTAAACCCTGAATCCTAAACCCTAAATCCTAAATCCTGAAGCCTAAACCCCCAAACCCTGAGCCCTAAACCCCCAATGTAATCCCTTAGGAGGACCCCCCCCCCTAATAGTGGCATAATAGGAATATAAGAGGACCTTATTATAATCCTTACTATCCCTTATAGTCACTATTACTGGGTGGGGGGTCCACCTAAGTAATCCCCCTAGCTCTAGCATCCTTTGGGTTAGGGTTTAGGATCCTTGCAAAAAACCAACAAATCATCTGTACTTCAATCATCCAGACGGTCAAAGTACGCAATAATCAGGTGCTTGGGCTTTGGGTAATCTTTTAGTAGCAGTTCTAGTACAGGTTTTGGGGAAGTATAAGATTATTAGGTACTTGGACCCGTAGAGTAATATCAGAACCTCAGATTAAGCCAACTTGGGGAGATCTTCTAGACAAACCGCCAGTTGGAGTGAGTTCGCGTGATGTCGTTATGATTTGCCCACCCTAAGGGTCCAAAGACCCAAATAAGAGGGTTTCAGGACCCAAAGAACATTAACATGAAAGAAAAGTTTGGGCCCTAAAACCCTATCATTTGCGTGCTCGCCTAGGGCCAGAACCCATTGCCGTTTAAGAGCCCCCCTGGAATGTTCTGTGTTTAATCTCAGGATTTAGCATCAGGATTTCAAAGCCTGGGAATTTAGGCCTTGTAAGTCCTATCAACCCTAAACCACCCTAAACCGAGTCGTCCAGAAAGTCAAGGCTTAAGAATTTGAGGGGAGGGTTGGAAATTTTGGATCCATTTGAGAGGGGGGGAGGGGGGGCAGTACCGAGGGTTTAGGGTTCGCACTGTATGTGGAGGCTTCCAAAAATTAGGGGTCCCTTGTTGAGGGCAGGTGTCACAACATTAGGATTGAAGTGCTCTGGGGTATAGACAGGGGCACCCCATTTTGGAAATATCCTGACTCAACACCAATACCCATATCACCCGATCTATGAAATACTCATTCAGGTTCAGGACGTGCAGCTTATAGCTTAGCAGCCAGGTGCACCAAATCGGAGCAAGCTGAAAAGGTTGAAGCATACTATACGCACCAAGGGTTAGGGGTTCTCAATGGGACCAGGTAATGACTCGTACCAGTGGCCCTGGCCTCAAACCTCAGGCTCTTTGAAGTGCCCAGGTCTTGACTTTTTTTGAATGCATGGCATTGCTTTGCTGCTTGATCACACGCCCATGGATTCTGGGGATACGTTGCTGTCAGGTTATGAGCAAGACTGCGCGTTCTGATCCCAGCGATGGCATCCGTAGTTGCAAGGGTAAGTACTCGTGACTCATCCAACTACATGTTAATGGCTGTTATGCGCTTCTTCATTCTGGTGATTCCAACGGTCCTCCAAAAGCTAGAGATCCTGAAAACCCATTCAACTCGGGGGGTGCCGAATTCAGGCGTAGAAGTTTTTCGCAGCCTCGAGTCCTTTCCCTGGATCATGCTGGGGTCAAGACATGAAGCCAGGATGACAAACAAGAGCAGTCATTCAGACTTTACAAAACAACTCCCAGCAATCGTAGGATAGATTCCTACGGGACCCCAAAGAGGACAAGCCACCCGCAGCAGGAAATCATACGAGAACACATAGACAGTCTGTCCATCTGGAGGTCCATCGAAGATTTTCTTGAAACCCTACGCAACAAGCTTGCGTTTACCGACTGCAAGCGCGTCGGCCTCGTGCAAACGGAGCACCTGGCATCTGTCTCAAGTTGCGCAAAGGGTTTAGAAAGGCCGGTGGTCGCTTCATCTGTTCCATTAGGTATCTTTCGGTGGTTTAGGGTTTAGGGTCTATAGGGTTTAGGGTCCAGGGACCCACATCTGAGGATTGTAGTAAGCACAAAAAGACCATTCAGATTCTAGTATTCGGGTCTCAGAACTAAATTATTTCCGTACTTGGACCCAGAGTCGGAAAGGCACAAAGGGACTTGGGTGGCCTTAACCTGGACCCTCAAAGTAGGTAAACAAATGTCCCGAACCCCATAAAATTGCCAAGGCAATTTTTGCACATACTTTGGAAGTTCAGGTAGTCCTTTGCATCGCGCGAGACTTGTGTGGGATCCCAAAGGCCACGAAGGACACTTAGCGCATGAAACTCCTAGCATCACCCTTAATAATCCCTATAGTAGTCCCCTATATAATCCCCTGTATAACCCCCTTTGGAGTTTAAAGTACCTCAACCCCAAAAGTATGTAAAATAATGGCCCTAAACCCATAAGAATAGCCATAAAGACAATGATTTACATACTTTTGGGGTCCAGGTATGGCTCACACGATCACTTGAAAGCTAGGTCCGCACGCTAAAGTCACGAGTCCGCGCCACACCTTGCTCTGGACTCCCAAGCAAATCTACACTGCAAACCCTAAACCCCTAAACCCTAAACCCCTAAATCCCTAAATCCCTAACACCTAAACCATACACGCCTAAACCCTAAACCCTAAATCCCTAAACCCTACACCCCTTAACCCTAAACCAATTTAAACTGCCCTCTACACAGGTAGATTTGCTTGAAGGAGTCCAGGAGCAAGGTGTGGCTCAGACTCATGGGTTTAGCTTACAAGTGATCATCTTAAAGTTGTCCTGGGTTTAGGGTTTAGGGTTCAGGGTTTAGGGTTTAGGGTTCAGGATGGTTCAGGGTTTAGGGATTAGGGATTGGGGATTGGAGTTTAGGGATTAGGGTTTAGGGTTTAGGGATGGGGGTTTAGGGATTATAATAGGGTTCAGGGTTTAAGTTTAGGGATTGTCGTGGGTGGGTCTTTGGGATGTTTAGGCCCCCACACTTTGGGCTACGGCGTGGCTCTGCACAAGATTTCGCCTGTTGCTTTCCTGGAAGATTGGGTATCCCAGAGGGCCCATGTACCCAAGAATTAGGTACTTGGGTTTGGAGTACTAGTAACTATGGTATAGGTTGTGGGGCAGTATATGAATATTGAGTACTTGGACCCTAAGGGTATTGTGCGACCGAGCGTCTTTGGCCTGAAATACCCAACCAACTCCAGGGAACCCAAAGAACTGTACTTGCCTGGGTCATAGATGACTGTAGACGACTGCCATCAAAATCCAATCCCCAAAACCATACACTAAACCCTAGGCCCGAAATCCTTTGTCCATGGGGTTCAGGATACGCATGTCCTGCCGGGGGTGACCGTGCTTCTGAAAAACATCACTCTTCTGGACATAGCGGTGGGGGCGGATGGGGGGGGTATCGGGGTATGTAGGGGGGGGGGGGTGTCGGGGTATATAGGGGGGAGTACCGGGGTATCTAGGGCTTCCTTGAACGAGCAAGCTGCCCTCACCTGATGCTTCGTGGCAAGAGCTATCAAAGTTCATGAGTAATTGCGGGGTCTTCGCATCAGAATCCCTATGCCCCAAAAGGCTATAGGGCGCTAAGTTTCCACAAAACTCACATTGGGCCCTAACGTGTGCATACAGGTACCTTGTTTCTTTGGGCTATGTGGAACCCTAAGAAAACCTACGGGCAAGCCGCAAGCTGGAGGATCTAGATCGACCCGCAAGCACCATAATAATCGCCAGAAACTGCTCGGGAGTAAGTTTCGGATAAAGCCTAAACCAAGATAAACCCTGCAAGCGCACCGCGTTGTCGATGTGAGGACGCGCAACAAACCTTGGTCTTACAAGGCTGAAGACTGAAATCGCTAGTAGGCCTGAAGCAGGCTCTGGGGAGTCTCTTATTACGATTATTATTGTTACTATTACTATTAGTACTAATATTACTATATATGATCATGTTTATTAATTACTACTTTTACTATTATTACTCAGAGTGCCTTCAAGCTCCTTGTTGGGAAAGCCTTGGTGTCAGAAGCCCTCGCGCTTGGAGCCACATGGAAGGCTGTGACTGGACTTAGAAGTAGGAGCTTTCTTTCGTGACTGATTATGACTCTTGTTGGGTCCAAGAAATAATTCCAGTGCTGTGTTGTTGGCAGATTTCTAAGGAAATCCATACCCCCACCAAAACACTAACCACAAACCCTAAACGCAAAAACTGTAATCCCCTTAAGTTGGCCCGCGGCTAAAACGATCTCCAGCGCGGAAGCAGTAAACCCTTTAAGCCCCAATCTGTGCAAAAGCCACATACGCAGGTAATCTTTCTTCGGGGTCCCCATGATTCTTGTACTTAAGGGTGTAGATGTGGGTTCCTCGTATTTGTGGAAACTGCCACATGCCAGATTCCATTTCACATGCAGTTGCCCTTTCCATTTACCTCTCCATTAACGGCCAAAGCGGGATCCCAAACATGGATACCATATAATAGTATGTCAAATAATTAGTAGAACCCTGGGTTGAAGGAAACTTACATTCAAAGGGGAGTTTTCTCAAAGTATACCCTATATAATCCCTAACAGGCAACACTATAACCCTATTATTACTCTCCGTACACCCTTGGGGTCCCCAAACCCGGATTTTGAGATACATCCGTACATCAGCTAGGGAACGGCAACCCAATATTTTGGTAGGTGGCCCTAAGGGTCCAAGGACTCAAATAACAGGGTTTTAGGGCAAATACCATCCATATTATGATATTTGGGCCCTAAAGCCCATTATTTGAGTCCTTGGAGCCCTAGGGTGGGCTTTTACTCGGGATATCATACGTGGACGCAATAGTATGCCTGGTATGCCTCCGAGAGACCATGGTGGCTGCCCCTCTTCAACCACCTGCGTCAGCTTCTTACAGGGTTCAGGGTCTGGGGTTGTCCGGTGGGATATGTGGATTTGGTTTGAAGGATTAAGGTGTACGCCCTGGGTTGTATGTTCTCGCGATTTGAGATTGAGGGGTTAAGGGGCGGGGTTTCAGAATGATAGATTATGTAAACCCACCCGACTGTCTGTGTAATTAAGCCTTAGCGCCATATACCCTCATGGCAGTCTGAGGCAGCGACCCTCCTGGAAGGGAAGCTCTTGGTGTTGGCAACGCCCATGAATGCCTTGCAGGGGCAATTGCAAGCTCTGCACCAACGCATGAACTGCAACAATTGGTTCACGGAGACCGTTGGCATTTCTGGATATGAGGGGTTTGTGCGAGGTTTCTATAGAGGCTTCTGTAGGAGTCGTGATAGGTACTATCCGACCACTGAATACGGGCGTCTCAGAAGGAGCCCATTGGCAACCTGAGTATAGGGAATCGTTTCAAGGATCATGCAGGGAATTTGCACGGCGACTCCATACGTCTTCTGAATGCTAGGAAACTCCAAATGCACAACTCCAACACTCCAAAAAAAAAGCTACAGCCTGCTGCCTAACCGCGCAGCCTCTGGAGCTACGGCGGCTTGCTCTTCGCGGGGCTCATCCCGACCTTGGGGTTTGACGATAGGATTTATGGCTCCAGGCGTAGGATTTGCCCTCCTGGCTTCAAGGTTTAAGAGTTTAGCTGAGGAAGCGAGACATCTAATAGCTTCAACACACGGTGTAATCCTACCTACTCTAGCGTATAGTTCACTTGAGACAAGATATGAAGCCTTCCTAGGCAATCGGTAAGTTGTTGACAGCAGGGAAGGGGCTCGAGGGTTTGAGATGTAGAGCAGAAGCCACCGAAACTGTCGAGGCAGTCATCTTTTCCTTGCTGCTGTCTGAATAGACAATGAATTGGTAACGTGGATTGAGGATGGATCGTCTTCGGGATCCATTGCTTGATTTTGCTGAACCCTTAATGAGACCTAAATCATAAACTCCAAAAGCTGGCACCGCAATTTGTTTACCCCAGAGACATGTATGTAATATATGTTCCTTTCCAAGATCTTATCCCCCTTTCGGTGGGTTTCCTGCGTTTTGAAGTCTACAGGCCTGCATGAGAGCCCCTTTACTGCGGAAACTACCACATCAACACCTGAACAGCATGCATCATGTGAATCTCTCATGTCTGCCTACCAGACAGGATAATGCTTTTGCGAAAACAAGAGTAAGCTGCGCACGCTTTCTTAGCAGCATCCGCATTGCTGAATTTCGTTCTGCCTCACAAGGCCAGGGCTGACAAAGGTCTGTTGATTTAGAGTTTGGGGGTGTGGGCTTAGGGCGTACATGTACAAGAAGACCTAGCTGATTACCAGTTCTTGAGTGGTTTCCAAGAAATGTTCCATGTCTTTCCCATGAACTCTCCATGGTTGGTCTAAAATTCCTAAACCCTGCATTATTCGTAAATATGTATGCCCCTATATTAGAAAGGGTTAGGTGAAGGCTCTCAGTGCGACTACCGTGGCTGGTACAGCAGAGGAGGACGTAACAACTTGCACAAGTGCACAAATACCTTTCTGTGGACAATTCCTGTATTCGATCAGCAGACTGATCTGTACGCGCCTATCAAAATCAAATAGGCGGAACATGTCTTACCATGGGGGAGTCTTGCACTGGGGGAACAGTCCTGAATCCACGCCTATCTAATAAGAGGCTCTGGTAGCCCCAACCAATCGCCTACCACACCTGGATGCAGGTGAAGGCTGAAAGACACAATCCAAACAAAGGCAAAATTGCTCAGAAAAGTTGTGCCCTACACCCTGAACCCTATATTGTACCTAACCCCTCAAAACTACGACCTGGACCTAGACCATGAACCTGAATTCCTGACCTGAGACAAAACCTCGGCTTGGCGTACCGAAGCCCAAGCTAAGATAAACGCCGACCTCGCAAGGAATGCTGTAGCCATGCTACCGTATGGTACTGTATGCATCTGGCTAGGCAGCCTCAGTTAGTTCAGGGTATCTTAATGACCTGAGAGATTCCCAAAAAATCCGAAAGCAGAAGCCACTATAATCCAAAGTCCCCAAACATTAAGCCAAAAACCCCAGACTGTTGGACCTAAGCCCTCAACTCCGAAGTCTAAAGCCGATAGCTTAAGGTCGAAACCCCAAGCTGCAAAATCATAACCCTGTGCCCTAAACTTGCAAACCCAATCAAAACTCCAGCAACTTGCCTGCTCAGCATTTCTCTCAGCGTCCTCCTCAATGAGGGCAGCATCCTGCACAACACCCAAGGTCCGGTTTCTCAATAAAGTGTTTAGGGTTCAGGTTTCTTCACAAAAGGGGTAGAGGCTCAGGGCGTAGCAATGTTCTCTTTGGGGATATGTAGGGATACGACGGATGCGACCCTTAGCCCTAAATCCCTTCAAGGGCTATGCAGAAGGACTATGCGCGGGGTCTCCGGGTGGTTTGGCCTCGACCCTAAAACACCCCGCAAATATTTTCAATTGCAATCATACTCTTCCTTGAATATGTAATAGTCCTATATATAAGAATATATGACTGCATCAAGGTGGGGGCAGCATGAAAGACTTTGAGCCTAGGATGAAGTGTGAAGGGTGTGAGATTTTCGAACGAAAAGCAGACTCAGGGAGCCTTGGGGGTGCTGAGGATTTACAGGAAGCTCTTCAGGGTTTGGAGTTTAGGAGTACGCAGGATCTGGTGTTTGAAGCTCCCAGCTCATCTCTAGCAAGCCATCTATGAGCCGAGACAAGTAAGAAGGTTTAGGGTTTAGGGTTTAGGGGCGTGCTTACTATTTTGCACCATGGCGAACAAAGCACAGCTGCCATTGCGCTGCGTTGGCGAAGTTACGGGTAGGTCCTATCATTTCCCGATCTAGTCTGAAGCCTCTGATCCTAAAGCCTAAACTCTAAACCCTAAAGCCTAGACCCTGAAGCCTGAACTCCTGGACCCTAAGCTTTCGTGCTACTGGCTCCGATTCAGAGAGTGCTCCGGTATCTCGTAGGGAAAAAGGGAATAAATCACGCTTGTCGCCCCTATATTAGTGCCAGCATCAATCTGCAAAGCACACAGCACCAGGTCAAATTTGGGACTGCCCCTATGCAAGAAAAACCCGTGTCTGGAAGCTTCCAACTAATTCACCTCTCCCCAGCATTCAAGCCGCCCCCCTCACACCCCTATATAATAATCAAGGCTCCCCAGAAGAGATCTCAAATATCGAGGGGCATACGTACTATTTTGAGGGGGTGTTAAATTGCACGGTCCCTGATGGCCTGCTTTTTGAGAAAGTCATAGGTCCTAAGCCCTAAACCCCACAATCCTAACCCAAATCCCTAAACCTAACTCCTTATAGACCCTACGCCCCAAATCCCAATCCCTAAAACCTAAACCTTCTGAACCCAAAATCCTAAATCCGAACCCCTAAGCCTAAACCTTATAAACCCTAATCCCTATAAACCCTAAACCGTCTAAACCGTAATCCCTAAACCCTAAACCGTCTAAACCCTAGCCCCTAAATCCCAATCTCTAAAACCCAACATTACCAGTTCAGGCCCGGCCTCTTCCCTTAGCCAACCGGGCCTGGAGGTCTCCGGTACCTTGCAAGGTCGGAGGCAGGTTTGATGAGGGTTTTGGGTTTGCGGTTCGGGGTTTAGGGATTAGGGTTAGGGTTTCGGGATGGCGGTTCAAGGTCAGGGGTCTGGGATCTAGGGTCTAGAGTTATGGGTTACAATGAAATCGCTGCACAGCTTTCTTATGAGTTTCTCACAAGTTGTTAGCACAAAGACCTTTGGCCCCGTAACAAGGGTTTAGGGTTTAGGTGCACGCTTTCTCAGAAACCCTTCCCCTACCACTACAGCGCCCAAACAAGCTCAACCCGGTGCTGAAGAAACATGAAGGGCTCCGGTACCTATGCAGTAACCCCGTCCCCTAATATTAAAACTCCCCAAGTAATACTACATATTCCCCATACTGGGGTGGGGGGGGGAGGGGATGACTCAGTGCAGAGTTTGGGCCTTAAACTGGTTTCTATGTACATGTAGATACTTAAGTCGAGCCCTCTGCTTGGCGGTTTAGGGTACCCATGAGCCGCTTAGGAAACTTAGGGGGCATATAATTGGGCTTTAACTACACTTTCAAATAGGTCGCAATTGCCCGGGGCCTAAACCCTTCACTGGGGGTTTGAAACCCATGGACCTCCAACTCGCAGGTTTTACCCCGAATTACCGCCCGACAACCCTATGTAGGAACCTACGTAAATGGGATCCCCATGTACCTTGCAGGTTCAGCAAGAGGCCGTTTTCTGGGAAACTCTCAAGTAATCCCCTCCCCCCAAATGTTCAGGCCCATTGTCCGATGAATATTTCCAGCATACATAATCTACCACACTGATATTAGAGGGGCGTGGTTTCATTGAGCCCCACATGATGTCATAGTTTCCATGCACTTCTCCATTGCTCTATAATAATCCCCACATATCCCGTTCAAGGGTGGTGGTTTTAATGCTAGGGGAGGGGAGTAGTTGGGGACTGTCTGGGCGTCCTGGGCATCCCCCGCAGCTGCCAAAGCATCCATCCACGACGTCATGGCACTCAAGCTGCCCAAAGAACTTTGGGGAGTCAAGTCTGTCTCATGTCAACAATACTCACTTCGGGCCTACATAGAAAGTTTGTCAGTATCCGACTGTTTGGGGTATCAGGCTTTGAGATTGGGTATCACAGTTTGGGGAGACTCGTGATTTAGGGCTCAGGATTGGGCGTTGGGGCTTCTCAGAATCTCTCTGGACAGTATGTAGTGGTGTGGAGTGCGGTGTAAGGAATTGGCCTCTTGCGGGCGCCCTACGAATTTCTTGAGGCTGCAGAACGACAGCCTTATACGGCTTCCTGAGCAAAGCATGGAACTCTGTAAAGATTAGGACCCCCTGCATATTCCTAGATATTGGGACCCTTGTGCCAAGGGGCTTTAAATGTTTAAATGACAGACCCATTTTTCTGTGAAAGGTCACCACATTACTTCCACGGAGCTAAAAGCCAAAAGTGCCAGACATGTCCAGACCGTAGGAGGCAAACCCAGGGCAGAAGACCTTCCATTGCGCCTTCCCCTAGAAAGGGCACCTTCATACACAGCAAAACCACTATGTAATCTGTAGCATAGCAACGAACCAAAAAGGACCTCTGAGTTTTGGAAGCTGCCATGCCTCATCCGTACCTGAAAGCGCGAAAAGGGGAAGGGGTATGCAGCCACCTCCTAGGGTTTAGGGTTTCGGGTTCAGGGTCCTGCTAGTTGGGCATTTTCGGTCTGGTCAACATCTGCTTGCAAATGCACGCTGGCGTTCCCGCTGAAGCTGAATCTGGGTATGGCGCAGCTCACTAAACAGCCTGTAAACCAAAAACCTAGGGCTCCAACTAGCCCGAAGGAGGTAGTCTTTATGAACTTTAGGGTTTAGGGTTTAGGGGTCTTTATGAACTTTAGGATCCCGTATGTAGGTATCATTTACAGACTTAGAGCCCCAGGGGAAGGAACATCTAGATGCGGGACTGAGGCGTCCTACAAAAGCTTTCATCGTCACCTGTGAACCCCGGAGCCGCTGTGCTTACGCATGAGCATGTAGCATCCAAAAGCTGGCAAGGCTGTAGGGTTCAGAGTTCAGGGTTTAGTGTTTAGTGTTTAGGGTTCAGGGTTTAGGGATTTGGGGTCTGCGGCTAAGGGGGGGCACCATCACCAGCACAAAATCACATGTTGACTTGGTGACGGATTAGCGAAGTTGCCTCGACAAGGGATGCTGAGGCTCCTCTGATGATTGTTGCGATGGGCAGTGTACAGCTTTGTCCAGAGCCTGCAAACTTCCAGAATCATGCCGAATCCTGCATCAAGCCCTTAACCAACAGGCCCGAAACCTTAAACCCTGAACCCTGAACACTAGTATGCCGAGTCTTTTACCTCCAGCTCTATGGGTTGAAAGTTCCAGGCTTTAGGGGAGGGTGTAGGGATTTAGGGTTTAGAGGTTTAGGGTCTAGGGATTTACAGTTGAGGGATTAAGGGGTCTAGGGTGTAATATGTCGGGGTATATACAAGGACATGTAGAAACGAGGGATATATAGGGATGGAAAACAAAATGGAAACTACTAGACTGGGTATATTTAGCGTACAGTCCCCCTGAAGTACATAGAATATTGGGTATACAGAGATCTTATGATGGGCTTGCGGAATGCCACATTCTTTCTGCTTATGGGGACTATATCTTGAACCCTGCGCCTGAACTCTGCGACCAGCCCTTTTCTGTCAGCCGTCAGTTGCAGCCGAGACCTTCTCCCGAAGCTTCGCAACCTGCAACTGGGCATTTCTCAAAAAAGAGGGCCAATGGGAACCCGGCAGATACGTAGGGCTTGCAATGAGATGAGAGAGCTCCACCACCAAAAATTTGAACAGAATTAGTTGGAGAAGCTCCCAATTGGCAAAACCGTGTCCCGCTAGAATGGGGTGAGCCTCAGTCATGATTAGTTGGGAATGCGGGAAAGGATCCCTATAGTAGTCTCTTCACGTTCCCCCACGCTCAACTAAACATGAATAAGATTATTGCCTACCCTGAACCTTAAAGCCCTTAAACCTAAACCCCAAACCCTAACCGTAAACCCTGAACCCCAAACCCTCAACACGACAGTTGCTTCAGCTACACTACGTTAGCAGTCTTGCCTCTTGCCAGGGACCTTCCTGACTAATAGTTGGATTTAGGGTGTAGGGATCCAGGCTTAGGGTTTAGGGATCAGGGTTTAAGGTTTAGGGTTTGTCTAGGGTCTCAAGACATATATTCAGACTGTTTGGGGAATGTGTGGCTGCTGGAGCAACTTGCTATCGAGACCCTGCATGCATGTGGGGAAAATCCTCGGTAGAAACACAGCCACTGGAAGCTGCTTCGTAAAGGAAATTGGAAGAGATATAGGCGGGGGTGAGAAGATTCTGACACCATTAGCGTGCTAGATTCAGGACACCAAAATGCACCACAATTCTGACAACCCATCATATGATGTCCTGTTAAATTCGGAAGATTTGCCGATGACACAAAACGGGAAAAAAAACATTAGAGTACTTGGACCCTAAACCCTAATGCCTGCATACTATACCTATATACCGCCCCATATCCCTTCAAATGGAGCTAATAATTGAGTAGTTTGACGCCGGTAATTAATGGCTCAATAATTGGGTCCCTTGAAATGGATGTACAGAGGCAGATAAGGATACGTCGGGTGAAGGGACATTGAATATGCATCCCCAGACCCTATACCATCTATCAATGTTCGATCTTACACAAGCGAAAAAAATCGGTGTACCCACATCAGCAGTTGTCAACACCAGCGGCCTATTTGAGGCAATTTACAATGTACGGGCCCGTTTCAACCCACATATTTATACATGTATTCTCACACCAACTTTTCAGTATTACGATACGTCTGCACGTGCTCTTTTGCTAACGCGTCTGCCAAGACTCCGGAAAGGCCTGGTCACGAAGACGTAGGAGTAGCGAGTCTTCCGTCTCAGAAAGTAGTTGTTGATGCCATGATTCGCTTGGAGGCTCATGGATAGTTGTGGGTCGGGCTTGGGATTCGGGCTTGGGGTGTCAGCTTTCTTGGAAAGCTATAGGTATCCCCCTTACAAAATATGTCTGGCTCACTATAGTTTGCCTACAGATACCTCCAGCTGTAATCGCACGTGAACCTCCAAGGAGGCGAATTTGCCTGCGCATGTCAGGTGGTCAGAGGGGCTATTTAGCCAGTATGGTCGCATTGCTCGGCGAGTCTAAGTATCAAGCCATTCGACACTTGAGGGGCCTGCCCGCATACTGTAGTCTGAGCGATAAGTATGGTTCTAAAGCCCTGAACTCTAAACCCTTATTCCTAAGTATGGCTTCATGAACATAAGTGCGTCGGCGCTAGGCTGGCTGCCTGTTATCCAGGAATCAAGGAGCAAAAGGCGAGCAAAAGACATAGTGGAAAGGACACATATGGGATTTTCCAAAACTAGGGGTACCCTTTTATGGTTTGGGGTTCAGGGGGTCCGCATAATACGGAGTATTCTATGTTGGGGGGTCCCATATGTTGGGAAACTACCCTACAATATTGACCACTGGCAGACTATGCGATCGTGAAGACATGTTGGGCAACCTCATGTTTTGAAATGCTGACATGCTACTGCGGGATTGCAAAGCGAGTGGTCGAGGATGATTTGAGATTTCTGAATATGCTAGCTCAAAAAAAGCAGACATTTAGGGTTTAGGGTTTAGGGGGTTTTGGAGCTGCCTACGAAGAAAAGTTGCCTTCCCGAGCGTCAATCCAAAGCCTGACACAACTAAACCCCGAACCCTAAACCCTGAAGCCTGCTATAACCCTAAATCCCAAAGCCCTGAAACCCTAAACCGCTGAAACAATAAATCGCAGAAACCCCAAACCCCAAATACCTAAAACCCTGAAACCTGGAACCCATGAAATCCTAAATCTGAAGCCACAGACCCTGAAACCCCAAACCGCTGCGGGCTAAGACTGTTTGAACTCAAACCTGAGACTTCCGCCACGTCGGCTGCCGGCCCGTTGGAGGACGCTGCCTGGGCTGTATTTCCGGGTTCTGCGGGCTTTGCGCTTTAAGGCAAAGTTCGGGGCTTAGGGCCTAGGACTTAGGTTTTGGGGTCAAGGCAACTAACCCTGAACCCTTCACCCGAAATCCTGAACCCCCAACCTCAAATCCTAAGCGCGTTCAGTTCAGGGTTGGGGGCCTGGGGTCCAAGGGGCTGAATCGGCTCAATACTTGGGATTCAGGGTCAAAGGCTTGGAGGTTGAGGACCAGCAGGGTTCATTAGGGTTTAGGGCTTAGGATTTAAGGTTTAGGGGTTAGGGCTTTGCTGCAGAACTGAGAAAGTTTGGTGTTTGGAGCTTAAGGATTCATTCTCTTGCTTGACGTGTCTTTGCTTCCTTGAATATTCGATACCAGCGTTCGGAAGAAACAACAAGATCCCAGGCTACAAAAGAAGCTGAGGGTCAAACTCCTGCCTGACCCCATTTGGCATACACCGTTTCCCAAATTTCTTGTGTTTATAGTGATCGGGTCATGCAGCGTTACATCCATCAGATAAAAGGAACGTAGCCAGCCCCAATCAAGAGCCGTAAACCCCAAAACCATGTCAATGAGCCCCAAGCTTTTCTTCGTTCTCTCAACACTCCTTCAGAACCAACGTCAACATCCTAAGCCCTAAACCCTAAATCCGAAATGAACAAAGGTCGGAAATCAAAGTTGTATGATACACAAACATTCAAAGCAACTTGACTCCAGCTTGCTGAAAGAAAGCTGTAGGTGCTAAACTTGTTGAATGCTGGTTATCGCATTAGATCTGTACCCCTACAATGCCAAGCCTAGAAGCGTATGCTAACTCCCCACCAGAATTCTCAAACCCCAAACCCTCAGCTTCAATCCGCAAACTCCTAAACTGGGAAACATCCCCCCGGGCATCCGGCATAGCCCTTCTTGCCAGCCCTGAGTCTTTTCCAGCTGTGACACTTTGGGGCTTTGCTTCACTTTTGTTTTGTTTTCATAGTGTGCAGGCGTAGGGGTTTGGGGATTTCAGTTTTGGGTCTAAGGTGTGAGATTTTGAGACTTAGAGTTAAGGTTCAGGATTACGGCCTAAGGTTTGGGGTTGAAGATCTGGGGATTAGGCGTGGCGTCAGGGCCTCTGTTTCGCGCAGAGAACTGTTGGCAACGGTGGGTCTCAAACTACGGGTCCCTTTGTTGGTGCAGCTTTTGAAAAAATTGGATATGCACACATGCATCTCTATACATACGTAGTACGTACGTACACATGCATGTATGCATGTATGTATGCATGTGCGTATGCTCTCATTGGGCCTCGGCATAGCAAAATTTCAACACCTATCCAGCAATGACCTAGGAAACCCTCAACCCCTCAATTCTACGTAAAAGCCTGAATCCTAAAGCCTTAACCTTCGAGCCGTGTACCCTGAGACCCTAAACCCTACAACCCTAAACCGCTCGACCAACAATGACTCCACTCTAAACCCTAAACCCTAAACCCTTACCGCCTGGTTTAGGGTTCAGGGTAAACCCCAAGGCCTAAATCCTAGACCCTAAACCCCAAACGGTCTCCCCCAACAAGGTCGGCACTTCGCCATCTCGCGCTTATTTGCCAGGAGCGACTGGTTCAGCTCTTTGACGAAACCTTTCGGGTTTATTTCTGTAACTCAATGATTCTTGGTAGGGAATAAGGGACTATAGTCCCCATAGAATCCTCATAGAATATATTCCGTTCTTCCCTACTAAGCAGCAAATTCAGATAAAAAAGGAAGTCCAGCCACTCCCTTTTTGATGGGTTCTCCTCACCACCCTAAACACCCCTCTACTGTCCCTAAGATTCCTCCTTAAGTAACTAAGTGGCCCTTAGGACCCCTACCAAGGGTTAACCCTTTGAAAACTATAACAGGAATACAAGGGAACCCCAAAGGGTTAAGGGTCTAGGGTTCAAGCTAGGTCCCAAGGAGATAAGCTTAACTAACCGTTCCGCGTAAGCAAAGTGGAACAACCTTGAGGGTGGTTATCTAACGCATGAGTTACCTGTACCCTCAATGACCTACAGCTTAGTAATACTTACTCCATACTTCGAGGTCAAATCCGTAAAGCTGTAGGTAGTTGGGGGCTACACATCGTGGGGAGGTAGAAAGCTTAGGGCTGAGCCTAAGCATTAAAGTGTTAGTGCTTTCATCTTAGGGCAGGGCTTCTGGGATCATATTTATATATATTATATATATATATCCATGTAGATACATGTAGGGGTAGAAACATATAGGGCTTCGCGATTTAGAGCTTAGGAATGATGATGGGGTCTTGAAAGCCCCGCACCATGCTATTGACAATACTCATACCTCTTTGCATATAGCAGAAAAATTGCAACCGGTGAACCTCTTCTCATGAGGGGAGGCGAATAGTATGGCGCGGAGATGAACGTCCCTAGGTTGATACTGTCTCAGAATTTAGAGGCCACGGCTTGATCCCAAAATTGCTTGCCCCAGACAGAATGAAAATATTGCGCGGTGTGTATTACTGAGGGGGGTACCCCGAGGAGACACTACTGTCGATCTGTTGATACTAAGAATGCTGCATGACCTTAATTATGTACTACTTAGGGTTATCTAGGTTTCTTAGCACATATGGTGACCGCCTTGAATGCGCGCTGCGAGCTGTGACTCTGAGGTTATCGCCAGCCAACGAAAGTTCTTGCTAGATAGATTAACCCGAAAATCCGAAAACCCCACATGCTGGATTTTCCATACCAATGTAGCCTAGGTGGGCTTGTTACAGAACACTCATGCTGGCTATATACAACTTACCAGTAGTCAGGGACTATAGCATACTACCTGGCTATAGCTGGCGATTCCGCTTCCTACTGCTGATCCAAGAATTCTGGCATCATCTTAGTATAAGTAGAGAAACTCATAATTCAGGTATGAGGCAGGCAGTATCATGACTTCTACTGTGGGGTCCCCGAACATTTGAGAATAAGGGACCGCACTTGGGCGGGGAGAAGTTGCAAACCTAAACCCTAATTACCTGCGGAACCCAGAGCCCAACAATAAGTTGGAAACTGCAGACATTAGACAATATCCAAATATATATATATATATGTATACGCACATACAACTCTTAACCCCGAGCCATTACGAGCTTTGAGCAGCCTCTAATCAGTGACTTACTAGCCCCAAAGCCCTAAACCCTAAACCCTATAAACCCTAAACCCTATAAACCCTAAACCCCTAAACCCTAAACCCAAACCCACAGAACCCTTCGCTGGGTATCGGACCCAACTGTTCCTGGGCTTCCGCCAAAGTGCGCTGTGCTGCTGCAAGCTGCTTCTCGAGCACCTTCTAGGGTTTAGGGTTTAGGGTTTCGGTTTGGGGTTTAGGGTTTAGGGTTTAGGTTTGTCGGGTTTAGGGTTTAGG
>CAJNIZ010022270.1:58962-69877 GCA_905231905.1 Symbiodinium pilosum
TCTACTGGGAACCCCAAATAGGGAACCCCAAGAATATAGCAGGAATATAATGGAATATAAGGACCCTGGTAGGTATATTCCTATTATATACCTACTATATTCTTGGGGTTCCCAGTTTGGGGTTCCCAGTAGAGTCCCTTTAGAATAGGCTCAGCTCTTGGAGTGGCAGCGCAAGACCGGTTTGGACTCCAAAGCCCTTCAACACCCCTAACTGTATCTCTAACCCGGCTTACCCAGAGGGTCCATGTACGAAATAATCAGGTACTTGGGATTTGGGTACTCGTAATTGTAGTACAGGTTTGGGGTAAGTATATGATTTTTAGGTACTTGGACCCTCAGGGTTATAAGTGGGTTATACGTGATGGGTCATGCTACCATGAACCTTCGAATCCCCCCCACAACGCGTCCTCTTCTTTCGGGCAAGCAGTGCACGACAGGATTGGCCTTAGTCAAGGCAAGGCTGAGGTGGCCACGTGCGACCGGTCGCGGCCCAAAACCCAAAACCCTCAACCTATACTAAGCCCTAGATGCTCAACCATTAGGAAGTTTTCCGACTTGAGAGAGCCCGAGGGCTTCTGATCTCTTCTTATTTTCATGATATACTACAGTAGTTTCCATTTTCTTTTCCATTATCCCAAAACAAACCCAATATACTATAGTAGTTTCCATTTTCTTTTCCATTATCCCAATATAAACCCAATCTGCTATAGTAGTTTCCATTTTCTTTTCCATTATCCCAATATAACCCCCTAACAAAAGCCCTACAACCCTAAACCCTAAACCCTAACAAACACCCTAAGCCTTGCACAGGAGCTCTCGGCTCTCGACTATATGAGCGCCACTGGAGACTACCAAGGGTCGGGTTTAGGGTTTAGGGGTTAGGGTGGTTGTATTGGGATAATGGAAAATAAAATGGAAACTACTATTATGGGCTATATAGGGATTATATGGTATATATTGGGGTTATATGGGGATAAGGATTCCATCGTTCTAAAGCCTACGAAAAATTCTCCGATACGGAGCCAGATGTGGGGAGTTGTCAACATTATGCTCCCGATTGGGATTATTTAGGATGCCCAAAGAAACACCACCATTTCGACAACCCTCCATGTATCTACATGTGCTAGCACATCGAGACTTCTCAGTGGAACTGCTTCGAAGTTCAGCGAACCTCGATGCATCCACGAGGTCCTTGTGCCCAACACAAAGAGAACCAAAAGCCCCTTGCTAAAGGCCGCTACCCTGAACCCTAAACCCTGAACCTTAAACCCTAAACCGTGAGCCCTAAACCCTAATCCGTGAACCTTCAACCCTAAACAAGTTGACGCAAAAGTCAACCGAGACAAGGGGGCGAGCCCAGTGCAATTGAGCAGCACAAGGCCAACCCTGAGGGTGCAAAATTACCCCAAAATCAGGTCCCTTTCAAGTAATATATAGGGGTATATAGGATTTAGGACTTATAAGGTTCCAAGTATCCAATGATTAGGTACTTGGGATGTCAGGCAATAATTATGGTGCGGGTTTGGGGTTAGTACATTGCTTTTCATTAGGCACTTGGACCGTTAGGGTCACCCTTTGCGAAGCTCTGAACCACCCAACGCTAAACCGAACCCCAAAAACCTAAACCCCTAAACCCTAAACCCTAAATCAAAACGGAAGCCACGAAGACACTCAGTTGCTGACCGGTCAGCACCTGGACGGCTTGCAATGACCTGGGAAAGCAACAACTTCTGCCCGGAGAGCAATGTTATCTGCAGTAATAACTATACAGGGATAAAGAAGATTGAGGGGTTATGTAGGGAGTAAGTAGGGGTTATGTTGGGCGTACGTAAGTATAAGAATTATAGGGGTGTTATATAGGGGCATTATCCCAATACTGGAGAATCAAAAGGGAACAACATGGAATGTGAAATGGAGACTGGGTTTATACAGGGATTTAGGCTTTGGGGCTAGCTCGGCATACCACAAAACACTAGCGTTACAGTAGCTGAATTAGTAAGTATAGGGGGACATAGGCTGTGTTACATCCTGGCTGTAGCTTGATTGTTTCCTACCTAGGCCCGGGGGTTATATAGCTGCTTGATGTCGATGGGTGTTTCCCCAAACTGTTTTCCTGTTTGAAAGGAGTCCGTATACTTGAAGCTTCAGCATTTAGGGCGATTTGCAATGGTACGCGGACTTTGAGAAGCATCCAGGTTGAAATAAATTCTGGTTGTACCACTTGCTTCGGGCTGCATCATCAACTTTCCGATACAGTCTTAACCATACTAGCTGCAATAGTCCTCACAACTGCTAGCCATGAGAGTGGCTCGTGTTCACCTTGGACCCTAAACCTAAATCAAAACTTAAACCCTTAACTGTAAACTTAAACCCTATGATCCCTAAACCCTAATGCCCAAACCCCAAACCCTAAGCCCGATTCTTCTGAGGCAACTCTAGAAGAAACCAGCACGCCTCGGTTGAAGCAAGAGAGATTCGGAAGCTTTGTCTTGAAGTTTGTTCACAAAGTCCCCAAATTTACTTTTACTGGGGTCATGAATCCCGAAATTTGATTATAAGTGGGGTCATAAGTCACTAAATGTGATAATGAATGGGGTCATAGGTTCCCGTATTGGGGTTCGTCTTCTTCTAAGCCCCTGTGTAACCCCAACTCTTTGGAACGGCGCAGCGGAAACCCCGGGACTGGGCCACAACTTGAAAAACGAAACCCAAAATTGAGGGTTTAGGGTTTAGGGTATCTTAGACAACAAAAAGCCCAACAAAATGTTAAAGGCATCAACCCCTCCCTAACCCCTCAACCCACCCAACCCCTCGGCACACCCCCTCAAACCTTCTGCTTGTGGGACCCAAGCCCTACTGGCCCCCACCTATTCTAGATCTCTTTTATTGGGGAATAATATCCCTAAACCCCAAAGTTTAATCCCTAAACCCTAAACCCTTAAACCCCCCATAGGCACCCAACTAAACTGGGCATCCGACTGCGCAAGCTCGGCAGGTTGGGGGACGAGACTGAAAGTCGTTGGAAATCCAACCATGACTGTGGGTGACCATGCCTGGGATTTGAGTATAGAGTTTATAGTGTTTAGGGATTACTGCATTAGGATTTGGATATTTTGGTGCCTTCTTAATGTGAAACCCTTAAACAAGAAACAGGACCATGTATAGTGGAGTGGTTGAGCCCCCAGACACAATTTGGGTCGTAGCTAAAGTTGAAATCGGTGGCACAAGGTTTAGGGTTTAGGGTATCAGGGCTTGGCATTGTTGGATGTATTTCCAAGTTTTCGAAAAGGGGTCTCTCTAAATACCGCCAAAATGGCATAGAAATATAATCCTAATTTTTGGAAGCTCCCATGTGGGTGTCCACTGATAGACGGGTCTCGTTTTCGTGCTCTCCAGTTTGGGGAAGAGTGATGTTTGGCCATGAAGCTCAGGAACATGACCAGGCAGAGTGGCTAAGTTGCTTGTGGTGGACTTCTGCAGGAGCTTGGCTGTCCCTACGTACCCTGAAAGCATTTGAACCAAAGTCTTCCTCATGAGGGCCTGGACGAGCGGATCGTTAGAACCTATCGTCATGTCCCCAAAGCACCAACCTCAAAGGCTTCAGTGGCGAGAAATATGCTTCTAGAAAAGCCTTATACTGGTGCCAAAGATGTCAAAGCTATTAAGACCTTCCGGCCCTTCCCCTAACGCAAGAAACACCTCCGCCTCCCTAGTTTTCTATATTCTCTATATGAGTCATAGTCTAAACTCCCAGTATCCTCCTAAATAGCCTCCATAATGCTCCGCTATACAATCCCCATATAGCCCCCTTTAAGGAGTTAAGACTATAGCTCACACATTGTGGGCTGAGTTCTTACCAGGAGGTGTGGGAGTGGTCTTACCAATACGGGCTTACAAAACAAGCCACTCCAGACCCTTTGCCATTGAACCCTCAACATTGCTACATCCTACTACCCCTGGATTTATGAGCTACAATCTAAAACTCCTACTGCAATCTTCGCCTTTTTGAACCAATATAGCACTCCCCTAGATAATCCCTCATAGAATCCCCTTTAAGGAATTAGACCCCCAAACCCTAAACCCCTTTGTGAGAAGAGGAGAAGGAGGTGACTATTGTATAGGCTGGGTAACTGCCCCCAGCCTGTAACAGTCTATATTACGGGTCATACGAAGGGCGATCGTATACTAAGGACTCTAATATTTTGGGGTCTATACTGAGGTCCCCTTATTTTGGAAAACTACCACAGAAAGAATGCACACACATTTTCTATGATAAATGTTATCCAACTGTTACAGAGTGGGGGGGGGGGCAATATCCAAAGTATAGGATCCAACGATAATCAACACTAAGCTCTACACTCCGCACAGTTAGCCGCGGCCCCGCATCTCTAGACAAAATTAACCCCAAACCTGGAAATCTGCATCAGACACCAAATTTGTGAATCCGAAATCCTGGAGATGCTCAGGGGCTGGGGCAATGGGTTGACCTAATAATAAGGATTATAATATTGTTGGGTCTATTTTGGGAACTTACCATATATGTATATATATATATACACACACACATTTTCGGTGATTCTTTTGAAGAGTTTTACAGTTTAAATACCCTCCATAGACCCTAAGCCCGAAACCCTAAACCCTAAACCCTAAACCCTAATACATACCCTTAAGTGGTAGTTTCTCTAAATAGACCTGAGGAAATGTGTGACCCTCATCAAACATGAGTGCGAAATGGGGACAATGCTCCTGCGAAGCTCCCATAGGGTTTGGGGTGTAGGGTTCAGTTCTAGGGTTTAGGGTTTAGGGTTTAGGGTTTAGGGTGTAGGGCTCAATTCTGAGATGCTTTATTACGTCCACCCTTCTACCCCTTCTTCAGAGGTCACCTAACCAGACTGGGGTGAGGCGGAGTAGCTAGGGGGGTGTAGAATCTCATGACTGACGTACCAACCCTTCACCTTAAACCCTGGGGTTTAGGGTTTAGGGTCCCTACACCCTGAACTCTGGGTGTGCATATTTCGGGATGTCGTCTGCCTGTGCCGGAAACATCGATGCGCTCGATGCAGACCGGACATGATGGGAGCTCCTCATCTTGGGGTTGGTGCTCAACATGTAGAGTCTAGCATTTAGGGTTCAAGGTTAAGGGCACATCCTACGCTGTCAAGATCGCAAACCCCACAACTGCCAAGCAGGACCTGCCTACTGCAAGTCATGCGTTTAGCTTCAAGTTCCTAATCATCACGCACATGCGGTAACGGATGCAGGGATGTGTACGGCTCATGAGTCAATTGGTGAACCCTGAGCGATGGGCTAGGTAGGTGGTTCCACACGAACCTGAAAAACAAATGATCAATCCGACCAATACACTCTGGCACAAGAATCTATAAGGGTCCAAGTACCTAATAATCATATACTTACCCAAAACCTGTACTAAAATCACTATTACCCAAAACCCAAGTACCTAAGTATTGGGTACTTGGACCCTTAGGGCTTCTTTCCTACGAAGTAGGCTCAGGTGGTCTTCTATACACTACACAGCTTCACCGAGGGAAAGTGAAGGGCCCGCGCCAAAGGCCGATAGATTCCAACTACAGGTTTACCCTGCCACCCCTGAACCCAATGCCTACATCCCTTAGCTGCGGCAACAAACTTAATCTCACAGAATACCTGAAAAACCATGCAAAAAGACTGCTGAGTCCAACATGCTCAAGCCAAAGGCCACATAGTAATGTGCATGAAGAGCAGAGCAAAGCCTCAAATACGCACCAATATACGATGTTCTTGATTGTACGAATTCCCGACAATGGACCCCAAAGTTTCGGAACCCCCCACATGAGCCATAGTCTAAACTCCTAGTATCCCACTTAGTCACCCGGCAATGGTCCTCTATATATACATATATACAACCCCCTTTAAGGAGTTTAGACCCTAAACCCACAACCCTAAATAATACAGAGAGGGTTATATAATCCCCCATATACCCCCCCTTCAAGCATTTAAAACTCTAGCTCACACAAGTCTAGCAGAGACACGTATGCGGAGCTTGGAATGATGGAATTCCACATGGAAGGATCAGCCTCCGGCCGGCTTCAGTATTCTTTGTGGGTTTTGTGTTTTGGGTTTAGGGCTGCGGTTTAGGTTTTAGGGTTTTGGTGCTGCTTGAGGAAGAAGAATGCCTCAACCTGTGGTGAAACTCCCCCACCCCCCAAAATTAGGTATTCCCAGTATAGTCTAATATACCTCTTCATATTAAAATAGTCCAGTATTTGATAATAGACCACAATGGGAGTATCTTAACATTACGGGGGGTGAGTGGGTTTGACATCCCCAATTCCTGATGCTGAAGGTCAGGATCCCTCCGTGAAGTCAAAAGATTTTACGTCCTGAAAATAACCCCAACAGGGGGCCAAATGGATTTAGGGCTTCGGGTTCAGGGTTTATGGTCTAGGGTTTTAAGTTTTAGGGTCCAGGGTTGGAGTCTATCTCTGAAGGATCTCCCCAAAAAAGGGGTCTGTCATACTCAGAAATCTCCACGACCGAGGGGTTTCAGGATCAAGGTCACAAGCTTGTACTCCAGGATATTATGGGTTCAACTAGTACCCCCCTTTATACTACTAGCCCTACGTTCCCCCCTTAATTAACCTTAATTAGGCTTAACTATCCCTAAATAATCTTAATTAAGGGAGGAACCTAGGGGGTAGTATAGAGGGGGGTACTAGGGGAAAAAATGAGGATACCAAGTGCTGTAAGGTGAAGGGCATCCCAAATGCGACGCTGATAGTATAACTTGCGGCTAACTAACTAACCCGAGGGGGCCAAACATGTCAAAGTATTGTCAAAGTAAGTTGTGATCATAGACTTTACGGCCCAAGTAGGCTTTATCTAGAGACTTAGATCCCGGACTGATATGCGCCACAAACCGTCCTAGTTGTTTAGGCACCTATTTACAGACTTTAGGGTCTTGGGGCTCAAAGTAGGTATTACCTAAACCCCAAAAGTATGTAAAATGATAGCCGTAAACCCATAGTAACAGCCATAAAGGCCATTATTTTGCACAATTGTTGGGTCCAGGTACCCATAGGCTTAGACCCTGATATCAAAAGCGGAGCACCTCATCGGAGTCCGTCCGCGACATCTTTGGCTGCGTACCTCCGCGAGCCCAAAACTCTCCATAAGACAAATCGTGACTTCTGATCATGCGCTTTAAGGTTTAGGAGTTGAGGATCACTATCAACATGGGCTTCCTCTGATGGTTCCTCATTTGAAGCTGAAGCTTAGCACCCCTGATTGGGATGTAGCCTAAGGAAAGGTAACAAGTCTACACCCTAAACCCTAAACCCTCTATTCAACAAAGCCCCAGGTTTGAGGGTCTATGGTTTTCGAGAGTCCACATGATACTGGCGTCGAGCTCAATCTGGGATAAGTACCAATATCATGGTTCTAGGTTCCTTGCGGTTTAGGGGTTGAGAGTTTAGGGTTTAGTTATGGTATGGGGTTCCTCAGCTAAACCTCGGCATGTTATTGATAGTTATTAAGGGGCCCCATAGTAAGGCGAAATGAAGCCAAGGACACAACCCGGAAACCCCCAAGCAAGATAAGCAAAACGTCAAGAGCTGTCTGAGAGGATCACCTTGAAAGGAGGCCTGAACGACACATCTGCTTCGCGTAAACAGAATACCCGCTACAAGCCCTGACAAAGGGTTTCTCAGTTTAGGATGACCAGAAGCGAAACCCCCTCTTTCCCAGCGTGCAGAAACCTCGTCTTCATGCCATACCTCAAGAGGAGGAGTATCTCAGCCACAATGGAACCATACTGCCCTTGCAGCCACCAGACTCCAGAGACTCTGAAGGCTGCCTAAGGGCCCTAAGTTGTACTAAGCCTGGAAAACAAAGACAAACATCAATCTAAGGTTGAAACCACGGGCCCAGTATGGGCCCTCAACCCTGGGATCCTCATATACCTACTATAATTGTATCCTAGATGTGCCCTTATTAGGGCCCATACGTCCAACCTGAGACTCAACACCTCACCAACGACTTATGGCAGCAAGGCAGCCATTCTTTCAAGCGTCAGCCACAGCTGCCTAAACACTGTAGAGCTGAAGTTTGGGTCCTGCTCTCACCCTGTGACAGTCCATAATCGGGGTCCTATGAAGGGCTCTATATAAACATTTGCGCCATAATCTAAACTCCTAGCATCCCCCTTAATAACCCTTGTAATGCTCCCCTATATAATCCCACATATAACCCTCCTTTAACGAGTCTAGCCTTGAGCTCATATGATTAAGATTATCCAGCTGTTCCAGAGTTGGGGGCAATAGCCAAGCTTAAGTCTTGAAATAAACAATTTCGGCCTTGTGGCCTCCTATAGTCCCCCTTAAGTAGATAGAATATGGGGCATATCGCGATCTTATTATGATATACCCAAAGCCATATTCTATCTACTTAACAGGGACTATAGAGCTTGAAAGCCTGCTGCTCTCTCTGAAGACGACCCAAATCTGACAGAATGTGCCCAACGGGTTTACGGGCCCAAAGGGGTTCCCATGTACCTACTTAACAGCCCAAGCATACACCATACAGCGACATGGACCCTTTGATAGTAGGCTTATGATTTAGGTGGACGCCCCACCCTGTAAGAGTGATTACAAGGGATAGTAGGGGTCATATTAGGCTCTTCTCATATTCTAGTGTACCACTGTTAAAGGGTGGGGGGTTCTGCTAACCTATCATGTGCGACCCTGACTACAACGCGCAGGTAAATGTAGGCCCACCACCGTCCGCCGGGACAGAATCGTAGACGATGGCCTGGCAGTACCCGACAACTGTTGCTCTCAATCGTTCCTAGTAGGGAATATGGGGCTATATTCTGTAGGGGTTTGATAAGGATTATATGCCCTATTTCCTTACTAAGAACCAGTAAGTAGAATAGATACCTCAGCACAGAATCACTGACATAAAGACTTACTTCGGGGCCTAGAGTCCATGGAGACCGCCTACCCTGGGGTCCAATCTTGCGAGAAAAAAAATTGTTGGGTCACAAGTAGCCCCTTAAGAGCTACTGGGAGGTCTGTGGGTACATATGGCCTGGTGATATTTCTACTTATACCTCTTTCACAGTTTCCTGGGCCCCTTTATCTGGCCATACCTGAAGTCTGCAGTTCTAGTAAAAACAGCTATAGTTGCGTGTATCCATGGACCTCCACGAAAGGGGCTGGAGCAGCTGGTGGGTTTTGGCTCCGAAGTTTGCAAATTGAAGCGAGGCCTTCATGTTGTTGGTTCCCACACGTATGGGTTACATGGTAGTGGCTATTTGGGTTGAAGGTATTTCATATGACGATATTGGATACTCCAACCCCTACAACAAGGACCTTGCTTTGGGGGCTTTAGGTAACCAAGAACCTCTGATTACAAAGGGCCCTGAGCCTCCAATCCAGGGTTCAGAAGCAAATCAAGAACTCAGCATATACGTCTGAGCACAGCAACTGCCGCATTCTGTTCTCCATGATGATATTGGGTTTCTCGAAGCCTCTGAACTTACGTAAGGGATTGCATTGAGAAGGTCCGCTGTGCTGACCAGCACAAAGCAAAGCGCACAACACAAAGCCACAATTTCACGATCCTCAGTTCAAAAAATGAGACAAAAGTAGCGCGTATATTTCTTTTCAAAAGGCCCGCGATTTGAGGCCCCAATGCTGCGTACGCTATCCTTTGCAAGGTAAGGCTAAAACGGAATGATAGTGCAAGATCATGCGGATATAATTACAACCACAACCCAAGTGGCCCGCAGAACAGGTATAGCTTAAAACTTCATCTGGAGCACAAAGCACGAAAGACCAAAACTCAGATCACAAGGCGGAATCCCCTGAATCTCAACTGCCAAAAGTCCATGCCAAAAACAATAACGAGCCTGAAAGCGTCACGGATCTAGCTTCTAGCTCTTGAGGTCTTGGACTTCATTGAGATGAAGGGTCTTGGTTCCAGTTCAGGGGGGAGAGCGCAATACCCAAACCCAAAACACAAACCCCAACCCTGAATCCTAAACCCTAAACCACGTAACATTGAAGCCTCAACATCTCTAAACCTATTACACTATAAACGTCATCTCTAAGCCCTTAACCCTAAACCTTATCTCGAATCGCTCGCTTTAGAGTTGAGGGTTTGAGTGTTTAGGCCCTAAACCCTAGACCCCAAAAGTAGGTAAAATAATAGCCCAAAACACCAAAATATAGCCCAAAAGGCCATTATTTTACATACTTTTGGGGTCCAGGCAGACCCTAAGTCGTGTGCCTCCAGAAAGGCCAGGTAGCAGCAAGGCCCTCCGCTTCGTGACTCAGCCTGCCAGAACCCAGAGGGTCCAAGTACCTAATAATCATAATAATTAGGTTCCCTTTAAAGGGGATTTATAGGGGTATGTAGGGGTATATAGGGATATATAGGGTATATTATGGTTTAGGGTTTAGGGTTTAGGGTCCAAGTACCCAATAATTAGGTACTTGGGTTTTGGGTAATGGTGATTTTAGTGCTGGTTTTGGGTAAGTATATGATTATTAGGTACTTGGACCCTTAGGGGAATATCCAAGTTTTTGGCGGCTCTTCTGGACAGTTCTTGCGGTCTGTAGTTACGGGCTTTTTTGAATGTGTGCGTGGAGGGGGGGGATGATCTCCAAGGACCACGTAGTGGGTAAAGTAGAAATTAATAAACAATCCCAAGACTCTTTTTCGTAACATGTGGCTATAATCCGTCTCCAGATCCGAACGCACACGCAACGAAGCCTTGATTGTCCGGTTTAGGGTTTAGGGTTAATTGGCAGCTTAACCTTCCCTCACCAGACTTTAAAGGATAGTATCCCAACAAGGGACATTCAAATGGACAAGAACATGGAAGATTGAATGGAAACTGGTGTTATTTTGGTGT
>CAJNIZ010022281.1:0-27772 GCA_905231905.1 Symbiodinium pilosum
ATGCTCATGATGCTGGCGGTTTAGCCCCAAGTGGTCCAAAGTACGCCCAGTACGCCCAGCTGATGCTCATGATGCTGGCGGTATAGCCCCAAGTGGTGCAAAGTACGCCCAGTACGCCCAGCTGATGCTCATGATGCTGGCGGTCTAGTCCCAAGTGGTCCAAAGTACGCCCAGTACGCCCAGCTGATGCTCATGATGCTGGCGGTTTAGCCCCAAGTGGTCCAAAGCGCGCCCAGCTGATGCTCATGATGCTGGCGGTTTAGTCCCAAGTGGTCCAAAGTACGCCCAGTACGCCCAGCTGATGCTCATGATGCTGGCGGTTTAGCCCCAAGTGGTCCAAAGCGCGCCCAGCCGCCCAGCCCATGGTTTGGACAATGCTCGGTTCAAGGCCAGATGTTTCAAAGATAGCCATCTGTCGCTTACGCCAGTTGGGGTTTCAGGGCCTGAGACAAGCGTGACGTGAAAAGGCTTCGGGCTCCCTGTACATCCCTGAATTTTTTACGAATCCTCACTGCGCGAATCAGTGCCAGGTGGGCCCTTCGAGGATACAACTGGCCCCGTCCTAGCCTCGTCATCTCTTTTGTGGTAACGGTTTGGGGTTTCGGGTTTGGCTGGGGTGGTGGTCTAAAAAATGGTTCCTTTTGGAGACCTGATTTCTTGGGCCCGTATTTGCCAGAAAACCTTCATTCGACTGCCTACCACATCATGATTGTCAAAGTGTGGATGTCATTTTGCTACGCCTTGTGTAAATGGCTGTATGTACACATGTAGGTATGCATGTATGTATGTTTGGGGGGATGTCCTTACATAAGTAGACTTAGGGGCCCCGAGGTTCGAGCCTAAGCTTTGTTCGCAGTTCAGTTATCTTCATTTCAGGCTCGGTGTTTCGCAGACCCCTAGACGAGTCCATGAAGAATGGGCAAACATATGTATGGCGCGTCCTTGGCGGGTCACAGATACAAAGCCTATTGCACCTAGCAGGGAAGTGGCCCAAGGTGGGTTTACAGTTACACTTTACAGTATAGGGCTTAGGGTAGTGATGTGTTTGGGCGTGCCCTGGGGCTTGGAGATGTGTGTTGTGCCTCCGTCGTGGAATTGGGCGATTGTTATAATTTATGAGAAGCTCATAGGACGCCATACATAATTCCCAACGCCATTCTGAGGTTATTCAGGGTACCCTCCGCTATAAGCCAGTAACACCACAGTGGGCACTCGGTATGGACTCTAGCACATGCACAACACAAGTTATCAACAAGCTTCTGTCGAGGACCTGTGGTACAATCTCACCCTCCCATAACTCCATTTCATATACGGTAGCCTCCCTAAATCATGATCCCCAATACAGACCCTAATATATTCTGATCCTTATTAAGTGGACCTCGAAAAGGGATCCCTTATTTAGGAAACCCCCATTTTATGGGCCCCTCCATTACAATCCTGAGACCAAGGCCAAGAATGCATCAGGGTTTTGTGTTTAGGGTTCCATTTCCGTTGAAGACAGCCCCTTTAGATTGCAGATGCCACCCCTTGGTATCGGGCTGTTGTGGTACTCTGGATGTGGGATGCCATCTTCTGGTGATGGCTTGATACCAGACATGGTGCTATGTACATGCGCCTCGGGGGGTGGGAGGGATCCGTGCAGTCTCTTCTTATGGGAAGGCAATGCCTCAGCATTGTTATTCTGCTGGATGAGCTTGTTCAAGACATCATCTAGCTTCTTGTTCCGAATGTCACGTGTACAGTCTGGCATCGTAGCTCTGTCATTTGCACATGATCTACTTCTCTGGCTGCATGGAGAGATCGTTACCTGGTCTTTTCGGGAGCTCTGGAGCACGAGTCTTCAGGGTGCGAGCAGCTGCATGCCGCAAGTCGCTCAAGTCCAGGGTGAAAAGGGTTCCATTTCATGTTGCATATTCCCCCCTAATATTAGATATTCCCAATATATTATAACATACTACAATGCAATGGGGAGTATTTCGCATTAAGGGGGTGGGGAGGTTTAATTCTAGGGGGGGGATTTTCCACTTGGTCCAGTATTCTCATTTGGAGCCGGGCCTAAATCCTAAATTGTAAACCTTAGCGGCCATAGCCCTTACATTGCCATTCTGCCCTGGGCTCTCTCTAGCTGGGCACCGAGGCAATGAACAACTTCATCAAATTTGTAGCGGTCTTTGCTTTTGCCCCTCGTCTGCAAGAAGATCTGAAGTTCATTGTGAAAGTGGACCTGATGTAAAAGCCTGCGTAAGCTGAAATGGTTCTAGCAAAATGTACCCCCAAAGTTGTACTCAAAGCTTCCCCTGCCAGTGGTGGAGGCTTGCAGGACTTCTGCAGGCAGTGTTCATGCCGGTTAGATCTTGCTGCTGAGAGATTAGACTTTGGAGCTCGCCCTTGAAACATCCCCCGATCAGAACCTTGTTACTGTATACAAGGGTGCAGGGCACACATTGGGGTTAAGATTCCGGATTCCTCGTCGGAGGTCTTACCACGTGATCCGCATACCATGAGGTCATTTGTTGAAATCAACCCGTAGCAAGATTTTTCGATGCTGAAGCACGAGTGGCAATGGGTTGGGCATGCATTCTGAGCTGTCCCTAAACCCTAAACCCTAATGTATTGAATGTTATCCCTAGTATGACCCGGAATGTCCTTGATGTCTTCAAAGACGGGTCACATGGCGCTGGGCCATTTTTCCTACAAGCCCAACATGAACCGTGAAGTTGTAATTTGGATTGTATCCCAGTACAGAGCCTGTGTATGCCTCAGCAAAAGTGGGAGTGCTATGATGCCAAGCCTGGTGGTTCTTTATATGTAGGTGAGCCATCGTCTAGACTCCTAGTATCCCCCTTAATAACCCCTATAGTAGTCCCGTATTTAACCCCCGCTAAACCCTGAACCCTAAATAAAGTAGTCCGCTATATAATCCTCTATAGTAACCTCTTTTGAGGAGTTCAGACCCCTAAACCCTGTACAACGAGTTCAGACTATAGCTCAGGTGACCGGAGGAGCTGGCAGGCTCTACGCCGGTAGCTGAGTATCCATTGGCCACTGCTTGCACCCCAAAAAACTGGAAGTCTATAGTGGAGGTAACCTTAAGTGTTCCAGATGAAATGACCACAGTGTAATATCTATTTTCTAGCTACTGGGTCCCGGCGGTATCCAAAGTAGGCCTGATTTATCATGTTTCCCTCCATCCCCCACCCATATGTTCCTTGTACGAGGGCCGTGTTGTTTGCTTATGAGTGCGGGCCAACTCCTTATGGAGCTGGTAAGACGATGTAAGACGGGGATGCGTGAATTTTGCCGCTTCGTAGTGTAGGAGGTTTCGGGCCTAGGATTCTGATGTTTTGATGCTCAGGATTGTGGCATTTGGAGCTTTGCTTTTGTGGGCCGGCTCTTGCTAAGCAATGCCTCCAGTTATTTTGCGGTCTTCAAGACTGACGGCTAACCGCGAATCACACGCATCTTGCCTTGGCAGAACTGGTTCTTTGGCCAAACCGAATTTTCCAAGCGTTTCTGCCAGCACACCGGCTGCATTTCGAGCACAAAGTTGTAGCAGCCAGAGGAGAGCACGTGGTGCTCCACTTCCTCTAGCATCAGTGCGATAGCAGCGGCTTGAAGCCCCTGAAAAACACAAGCCTAAACCGCTGATACAGCCCATGTTGAGATTGGAGCGGTATATCAGCGACACGCACCTTCAGTTTTCAAAGAATCTATGCGCAGAAGGATACCTGTAACATTCGACTCTTGTAACCGCTGGGGGGTTCCTAAGCTGAGCTGTCCAAGATGCTGTCATACCCAGAATTTTGGAGTTCTAGACTCCGTCCGGAACATGCTCCGCTACGTACCTCCACCTGCGTTTTGTTTCCACTTCCTGCAAGCTAGATGAAGCTCCAACAAATTTCGGCTGTGACTTATCACGACAAGAAAACATAATGAACCTGATCGAAGCTGAGGATGAGCTCCCTGATAACACATGGCCATTTGGCTTTGCGTCGGTGGTTGGCCGCTAGCTTGCAGATATCCCTGCTCGGCTTTTTTTTTATCGTATTTGGGGAGTGTAGTGGGGCCTGTTCGGCATTATTAGTCTGGGGTTGCATTTTGGGAGTTCATCACGTTTGTACCTATTCATGATCCTGCAAAGTTTTTGCTAGAGATTGTCAGGCCCTCGTTCCCAGATAGGGGGTCCTCCACTATCTCTTTGTATTCCCCAAAAATCCTTGGGATACCTATTTGAGAAAATCCCCTATGCGGAGGCCCTTTGAGAAGGGAGGAGCCCAAAACAACATAAATAAAGGGGCTTCCAAACGCTGAGGTGTCCCTTTTTGCAAAGATTTAGAAATAGTGCTCCTAGCATCTTGAGATATGGGAGGCGGACCCAAGTTTTGGGGTTTAGGGTTTGGGGTTTAGGGTGGTGGGCTTAGGGAGAGAGGCCAGGTTCCCTTCTTTTTGCATATGGCCGTACTGGTTTGAGCACCGTGTGATTGATGTGTAGCCCGCTCCAAACCTATTTTCAAGCCATACATGGAGCGTTTGGTCATATGCTTGCCCAAAACCTTTATTGTACTTACTAGAACCCAACCCCAAGGCCTAAACCTCACATATTTCTACACATACCAATATGCCCCTTTCAAAGGGGACCTAATTATCGGCTACTGGGATCCTTCGGGTAAACCCTAAGCCAAAAACCCCAAACCCCAAAACCTTGAACCACCGTTTAAGTGAGTGCACCCATGGCCTGGCAAAGGTTCACTGTCCTTGGTCTTCTTCTCGAGAGTGCGGGCCTTGTGTGATCGTATTCTTCATGGGCATTAGCACTTAGGGGTTTAGGGTTTAGGGTTACGGGTTTTAGGTCCAGGGCTCAGGATACTGTAGTACTATATTCCTATATTACCATACTACTATATTGCTTTATGATTAGGATGCTATACTTTTTTTACTGTAAGACTGCATTACAACATTATCATGACACCGCATGACTATCATACTATAATAGGAATACTTGACTCATGGGGGTTGGCTGCCACAGGGTAGGTTGGTAGCTGGACACGGGCCAATCACGTGGTTTAGGAGTTAAGGTTTAGGGCGCAGGCATGAGGATAAGAAATCTGCGAAGATCCATTGGATTTCCCCGAAGACCAGATAGGGATTCTCCAGGATCAGATGGGCGCTACGTGGGGGTTCTGTGTTAAGATGCATGTTACTTCGAGCTGGAGACATCCGCTCCACTTCGCATATGTGGAGCTTTCCAAAAAAAGTAGGGGCCCCTTTCTGGGAGCGCGTAGTACTAAACTGGAATATCCTACTATAGCCCCAATATATACCCTACTACATAATCCCTATATACGATCCCTATGTAATACCTACCCTAAACCCTTAAACGTCCTATATGCGGGACTCTTATTTTAGAGCCAAGAATGAGTCCAGCTCGATGATTTTCTATCGCTCTGATGCATGAGCTGGTGCTTGTTTTCCGCCTACCCAGGGAGCCCAATACCCATTAATAAAGGAATAGATAGGGATAATTATAGGGGTTATATAGGGACTATATAGGGGTGTATAGGGAGCATATTATACAGTAGGGATTATATAGGGATTATTTGGCGTTTATGTGGGGTTTAAATAGGGAGTACATGAGGAATATAGCTTAATTAACGTTAGGGATCCCAATACGATTTAGAGTATACTACACTCGTTAATCACTAAATTTGCGGAAAACGCGCAGGCGGCCGGTACAGGTACAATCTTCCTACCCCTAATTTATAAACCTGAACCGCTAGTAGTAAACATTACACAACTAGTTATCATATACTGCATGTAAAATAGGGGTCTTTAGTATTAGGGGGAGGGGATGTGGTATGTAGGCTGGGGGTCCCGAGAGCCCTACTACGTGCCTTGCAGGGCCTGATTCCTTTCTTTGGCGCAAAGTTTGCGCAATGTGTTTGGGCCCTGTGGGGGCCACTGTAAAGATTCTGTTTGGCAATCACTAGGAACAGGTTGGATGGAGCACAGCGTCAACACCACCCAGCTACAACTTCCGTGCAAGAGACGTAGATCTGCAAGCGAAAGGACTTTGTACCCCGAAGCCGAACCTATGTAAGGCCCCGTGAGCCCCAGTGGGATCTCCGCACACTTAATGAGAGATCGATGTGAAACGGGCAAGGATCCTTATACATATAGCACTGCAACACATCCCTTGGGCTTTTTAGGATGAATAATCGAGATTTCCCAGGTGACCATGAAACCCAAGATGTTCAAGACGCCTGTAGACTGCACCCTAACCCCTAAATCCTTTAGCCTTAGATCCTGAACACCAGTCCCTAAACCTGAAGCCTTCGCTACTCATCCTTTCCGGGCCCTTTTGTGCACATTTTTTTGTTACAATAGCCTAGGCAAGCTACAACACCCTAAGCTCGCCTCACCCAAAACGGTGGTTCACATCAAAAGCTTCAAGGGGTCCCTGATCGCCTCATTATTTCCGGGTTTGGATCCATAGGTGGGCCTGGACCTTCTGCTTCGTGGGGTGGGCTCTGTGCTCCGCAGCCGGCGAAAGATGCAGGCCTACGAGGACAGCTCCCCAAAGCCACACAGGGATTGCCTGAGGGCTAGGGCACCCCTAATTTTGGAAGCGAAGCTGCAGGAAGGCGAGGAGATGCCCCAGGAGGATGACGAAGACGACGATTTCGATGCTGACTTCCATGGGGCATGAGCTGCCGGGCCTAGGGTTAAGGGGGATATTATCCCGACGAGCGTGAATCCAAAGGAAACGGAAATGAAAATTCGAGGTTCATAAGTATATGGTACTTTCCCAAAATTAGGGTACCCCAATATAGACCCCAATATACTATAGTATAGGGACCCCCAAAAATAGGGTACCCCTAATTTTGAGCAACCCCCATATCTAGGCTTCAGGGTGACCAATGCTGGCACTAAAAGGCCGTAACACTCACACCCACAGGCTGGCAGCAACAGGCTGCCAAAAGCTGAGCGGCTTTGGATGAAGCTAACGGCAGGATATGAGAGAGAGATGGCAATCAAATGTTAAGCGCAACAATTCCAATGTGTGGAACAGCATTGCCACAAGTAACAACGATGCAAGAAGCAGCAGTGACAGACGACTGCGGTTTCCATTCCAAGGCCGCTCTGTGTACAGGAGAGCAACTGGAAATGTGCTAAGCCACAAACACTTTCAGTTCCAAACAGCCTACAATCAACTTACGCCTGGCCCCAGGCATGGGGGTTCAGGGGAGATAGGCTTCTGATCAAGCAGATTCGAGGCACCTGGTTGGGAGCGTCATTTTGTAGTATTGTCTTGTGGGCATTCTCTAGGTAGTTCCCAAAATTAGGGTCCTATGTTGGTACCATGAATGGAGAATCAAATGGAAAAGGAAATCGGGGTTTATAGGGTTTCAGGCTTCCCAAGATTAGGGTCCCATTTTGGCACCCCCAAATATAAGGCGCCGCAATATAATTTATAACTCAATGGGGCCCATAACTGCGAGCAGCCCACGTGAAGTCGTTGACTGCCGTCTATGACAGAGGCGGTTTGCATCTTTGTTGTAAAGCCTGCCACTGCGACGATTTGTGAATTGCCAGTCTGTGTTGTTATTCCGGTCAGTACCGGTCAGCCTTTTGCTACTAGCTTTTTTGCGTCACCGACCAGCTGCACTAAGATTTATTATTATATGTTGGTTATGCTGCTTGCTGCTGGTGTGATTTGTTAGGGTAGGCCTTACTGCTCGTAACGCTGTCGCCGCTATCAGGTGTTCTTTTCTAGGCGATGCGCTGATTGAGGGTGTGGATAATGCACCGGAGCATGTGCCTTCTCAAGTGCTGAAGCACAGCATAGTTTGCATATGCTCCACCATACTTAGTTACTTGGAGGTTCAAGGTAATTAAAATCCAATAGGTGAATTTACAACCCAATTGTTAGCCCCCTAGGTTCCATAGTATGATTATAACTCGGGGCGTAAGTATCAGCTATCACGTCCTTGTAATCACCCCAACTTTATATACCCCTAGAGCACCTATATAATGATTATGCCTGAGTTCTACCCTGAACCTCCAAACAGTGACGTAGGCTTTGAGACGAGCCAGGCGATCGTACCAAACGTGGTGCGGTCGACAGATGAAAGAAGAGAAAGGGCATGATTTGTTAAGGGTTTACGGTATGGGGAATATCATAGGAGATTATATAGGGATTCCTTTAAGGGATTATTGCAGGGATCTAGCCCCCCAACGATGTCCAAGTATTTGGTGCTTGCTGACTTCATGCTGCTTGAGCTAGCAAGAGTGAAGCGCAGCCTCTTTAGTGGCATGGTAGTTGCTTGCAAATTAACTTGGGTTTCCAAGAATCGGGGTCCTTGTAATAAGGACTGCTATCATATTTGGGGGATCTAGATTACAGCCCCCCTAGAGCTTAAACCCTAGACCCGAAACCCTTAACCCTACCAAATTTGAAGCTTCTCAAGCTACTTGGTGCGTAGCCAGGCATGTTGCAGCTTGTCCATGCAAGTGAGGCAGCGAATGTTGACGAAGCTCTGTCCTCCCTGAGACCCCACAGGTTTAGGGTTTAGGTTGTAGGGAATTAAGGTTTAAGGCCTAGTGTTCCTCAATCATACACCTCCCCCAAAAAGCTTCAAGGTGATTTCCTCAACGACACCCTAAACCTTGAACCTCAAGCCTTAAACCCTAAACCCTCAACCTGATACAGAGATCTCCCTGCGCAGACCAGGCCAGAACCCTACGCAGACTTCAACGATTTCCTGCGAATGTCGTGCGCCAAGTTACCCTCCCCCAAAATTGGATTTAGGCCTTTGGGGTCTAGGGTTTGGGGTTTAGGGATGGAACCTGGAAAAGGGCCCTTTGTGAACTGCTGTCCCTTCTAAAATTGGTCCACATTAATGATATGGGGTTCCATGTTGGTGTGCGGAATGATTAGGGTTTAAGATTTCGCGCTGGAATTCAGAGTTTTGATTTGAGTTGAAAGCTATCATAACTATCCTCTGCAGGGGTAGCTTAATTAGGGCTGAAGACTGTGCAAATCCTCGGCCATTACCTTATTGGGGATGATCTTAAGATTTGTCGTCATGATCAGGAGAACTCCCTAAACCCCTAAACCCCAAAGCCTAACCCCCTAAACCCTAAACCTTAGCCCCGAACACACTAGTCTGAGGCTCCGGCTGAAGAATGCACGCGAGATCGTGAAGCAGAGATCTGCCAAGCACCAAGAAGCAATGCATGTGGAGTTCCGGGTTCAGGGGCTGGGGTCAGGGTTATGGCTTAGGTGGACCCTCCATCCAGTAATAGTGGCCATAAGGGATGATAAGGGATAGTGGAAAGAAAATGGAAATTACTTGTTAGGGATTAGGGGTAATAGCGACTATAGGGGACAAAGGATTAAAATAGGGTCCTCTTATAGTCCTGTAGATATCACTATTACAGGTTGGGGGGGTCCTCCTAAAGGATACCTCAAAGCAAGTGTGCTTCTTACATTGTCTATAGCTTTAGAGTTTACATCAGTATTTAGGGTCCGGGGTTTAGGGATACCCTAAACCCTACACCCTCAACCCTAAACCTTCAACCCTAAACCCTATAGTCATGGGGCAAAGAAGGGGGCCTTCATTATCAGAGCTGGGGCTTCTGAAACCTCACTAAGGAACCCTGATTTCAAGGCTTTCAGGCTTGTACCCCTGGGGTTGTACTCCTGGGTTTTAGGATCCTCTTAAGGGACCCTAGGGGACTACATTGGCTCATATAAGGGCTACATTACAGCCATATTTGGGAAACTTTTTGGGGTACAACCTTAGGGGTACAACCCTGGAACCCTTGATGATTGTCCTTTGCCAATCCCATGTTCCCAGTTGATCTGACGGGTCGCGCCGCATCTGCGGAGCCTCTCCCTTTTTCCTGGGTGTTTTCTAGCGGCCCATAAATACACCCTCAACATCCCAAAGACCTAAAACCTACGTAAACCCTGAACCTTACTGTGCGTGTTTGTACTACAAGTTCCCACACATTGGTTTAGGCTTGGCATTTTTCTGGTGAAGGGTGCAGCATTCTTGAAAGGCTCCGCTCGAGAGCCAAATGTAAGCGGCCCTTAACCCATGACCTTCGAGAACGGGATCCAGGGTTCAGGGTGGGATCCCAATTTTGAGACCCCAGATTCGTCTCGATGCCACGTACTCATGTGGTTCAAATGCAGTTCTTAGAGACTGCGCGAGCGAATTAGGGCACATGCATTATGGCTCGAGCTACTTGCAATCAAGTGGTCGTTTATGAAATCAGTGGTCCCGACGGAGTCCTTCTAATCGGAATTGCCGTTCATTGTTGGTGGACCCCTTTCTTGTGGAATTCCCCGAGTGTCCTTCAATGTTAACCCCGCAAAATACAGGAATGCTTGCCAGGCCTCCTGGATCAAATACATGTCCAATGAGCATGCCGAACATGCCGGGCAGGTGAGGGGGAGTAAGCAAGTAGGTTAACAGTGAGGACAACTCGGGTTACTATGTGACTTATAGGGGTTATAAGTATACTTAGTCAGTCCCCTTTACCCTCCAAGTAGTGGGCGCTGTTGCTGAGGTGAGGTATGTTGCGTCTCTTCTTTCCCCTCGGCTAATGAAGTAGCAGCTCAAGACCTATTGAATCCCCAATGTTTCAGTCTTGGCTGCGCCCCGGTCACCACAATGAGTACTGCCGTGACTGCCCCGCTTTCCCGGATGCCCAGTACCCTCTAAGGTCTACATCCGAAACCCTGACAGGTCACAAACCACTGAAACCCAGGCCCCACATCCAAGCTCCATAACCACCATCACTTGAAGGCCGCACTTCTAACAGCCAAAGACCAAAACAACAACCTAGCCTTTGATATTACTCCCAGTATGGCGTCCACACCCCAGACCCTGGGGCCTTTTTCAAAGGCTCTCGCCTCCACGGATGGTGTTGGAAGCCCAGAATGCTTCATGAGCTTAGGGTTTAGGGTTTAGGAATCTTGGGGCTCTTGATTTAAGCGCAGAGGGTTTAGGGACTTATGTTGTTGTTTTCAGGGCTTGTAGGTACTAACCCTCAAGGACCTCTCAAAATTGTGGGTCAAGTTTGTGAACTTAAGTGGCTTCAGCGATGCCCTACCCAGAGCCTCCTATGTAGCACCTTTTCGGCTAGTGCTTGAAAATTGGACTTTCCTAAAGTTAGGGGTACCTTTGTGGGGGTCCCATCATTAAGATCATTGTAATTATTATGAGGTCTATCTTGAGGTGCCCCTATATTGGAAAACTTGGACCAAATCCCTTACCAACAACCTTCTCAAACCCAAAAAGGAGCCACATAGGAGCCCGCAATATTGGGAAGCATCCAGGGGGTTCAGCCTGGTTCCGGGGTGCAAGGTTGGAGATCTGGCGCTTCTGCGCAGAGAGGAATGTTTTCCAACTTTTGGAGAAAGATTCATGGAGATTGTATGTGCTATTGCTTGCATGAGGGGTCTGAACGAAAGGCAAGGCTTGCGTAAGGCCCCTTCCATATATGTATATACATATATATATGTATATCTGTTATACATCTATGTAGAAAAACCCCTTTCCGAAACTTGGGTCTCTACTTGTGAGCCCGGCAGGCACTCGAAAGAGTGTTGCGGTGTAGTGGGCTAATCCGTAATTCTGAAACTATCCAGGTGTGTCCTACTTGGTTGTTGATGGGGTGGTCCTGCAAAGTCATCGGCATTCGCTGGAGGATTCCTTAGCACAAGCCTTCCCATCAACCTGCCGTTTGGAGTTATCTTCCAAGACCCTCCAGCTACCCTCTATATAGGCCTCCGTAATCAGCATGAGGGGCCATATAACCCCTAAAGACGGGTGCCAGGAGGGAAAAGTGCACGGAGAGAATTTTATAACCCTAAACCCTAAACCCTTACGGAATCAGAGTTTGGCCAGACTGGAAACTGCTTTGTTTGGGCTCTGATGTTTTGAAGCTCTCCGGTGCAGGCCCAGCGTAATGTAGACCCTTGACTAATAAACCCCCTCCCCTGCACAGGGATTCAAATAGGGATCCTAATATTAAGGCCCTTACAGGAGGGGGTTTATTAATCATGGGTCTACATTAGTCAGGATGTCCAGCTTTTTTCAGACCGGCTAGTGATCTGTTAGTTTCCCTAAAAGGACCATACTGTTCACAACCAGATAACCAAGCAAGAAGGGATGCTGAATTTTTTTTGCCGCCTGAAACCTTGGTCCCTAGGCTCTAAACCCACAGCTCCCCGACTTCCCCCCCATACTACACTCCCCCAAACTAACATGGAAACCCATATAGCCCCATTTTAGAGGGACTGTAGTCTTTATAGGGGCCCTTTTGGGTTTCCAGGTTAGTTTCCAGGAGTGTATTGCTCCTGCAGGGTTTAGGGTTTAGGGTTTAGGGTTTAGGGGTTTAGGGGTTTAGGGTTTAGGGTTTAGGGTTTAGGGGTTGCTTAGGTCTGAAGAAGAAGCCTTGAATTCCCTACAGCCCCTCAAACCCAAACCCAAAAAAAGTAAACTTCGAAATCCCAAGCTCCACATGAGCTATAGTCTAAACTCCTAGTATCCCCCTTAATAGCTCCTATAGTAATCCCATATATAACCCCTATATAACCACCTTTAAAACCCTGAACCCTAGACCCTAAACCCACTATAGTTCCCATGACCTGCAGGTCAGGATTGATGTTATCGATGGCTCCATGGACCCATCAGCGGCCGCGGCCTCGAGCTCTTGGCTTTGCCCATGAGGGGTTTAGGGTTTAGGGTTTAGGGGAGGGCGTAGGTTTGGGGATCTTGAGCTTAGGTTATATACGGATTATAGGGTCTATATTGGGGTCATATAGGGATAATGGAAAAGAAAATGGAAACTACAGGGAGTATAGGGGTTATATAGGGATTATAGGGCTTATATAGGGGCTAAACCCTAAACCCTAATCCATGGTTGGGGTTTTAGGGTGTGAGGGATGGACCGATGCGTTGGTCCGTTTTTGTGGCTTGCCGTGAGGGCGGCCATGTGGTTGCAAGCACGTGTCTCGTGGCCTTCCTTCATCCTGGCATCCGCCTCAGCTCCAGGTGTAAAAAAGAGTGTGAGAGCTTGAGATTTAGGACTTAGAATTTGCGGCGTAGGGTTTGAAACATGAGGGTGTTGAGATTTGCGGTTTTGAATCTCTCTTTTGGGCTACGGGGCTTGGTGTTTCAGAGTTCTGGGGCTAAGGGTTTAAGTGGAGCTAATGAGGGTTCAGGACTTAGGTTTGGGTTCTGCCCCGGCGGTAGAATTTGACATTTTGTCATGTTAGCCCCCTCCCCCAAATTCTTAACCCCAAACCCCCATAATGTTAGATATTCCCATATGCCATGCGGATTAGATTCTGCTGCGGAATACCTCAAACGTGAACTGCGCGTGCAAAACTATATGATGATATTCGGGTTGCTTGGAAGCCACAGCCACAGCCACGGATCCAGAGTTCTTGGGGTTAGAAGGCCGGATCACGTCTCTTTGAGAAGCCAAGCGGTGTCTCTTGCCTAGCATTGCTTTGCAACCACGTACTCTAAGCCTCACCCTCCCGCAAATCACCAGCAAGCAATTTATCGCATCACACCCACTGCACATGCCAGCATAAGCCTTAGAAGCTCTAGAGCCTTGTAGACCCTAAACCACACATCTTGATAAGGCCCGCACCCTCCTTCGCTACGTGCTCCCCGCAGCAAGTATCCTGGATACCCAGATCCACAGCAGCCTTCTGCCCCACGAGTGGCTGTCAGGTCACAGCAGACTTGATGTCCGAAGTGCTGCAGCCTCAAATTCTTCAGCAGCGAAGGGTTTCCGTATTTGAGACGTTCATGTAGGATTGTAGGCTCCAGGATTTCGCTTGTTTTCGAAGAGGCGCAAGACTGCTATGCAGCTTGTTGGTTCCCATGTTTTATTGTGTTGTTTACCAGGCCCACTGCTTGAAGCTGATCCAGTTCTGGTGTTTTTCATAGCGATGAGTTTTGGGATACCTAGAGCGCTCAAGAATGTTCTATTGTTTCTGTTGTTCTGGAGGCGGCTGCGGTGGTGTTATTGGTGGTGGCGGTGACGGTGGCGCAAGGTATCCATACCATATTGTCTGGTTTATCCTTTACTCCTTTTGTTGAAACCTCCAACCCTTTATGAAAGCTCAAACTCTAGCCCGATGGGCGGCTCAAGGGACTCCCTTCAAGCATGCACAGAGACACGGAGAGAGAGAGAGAGAGAGAGCAAATGTTTGGAACCGACGGCTGGCTTCGCCTAATTTTCAGAAGCGTTGCAACGCCTAAATGTTTGGCTCTTCCTGTAGCACTGCAAAAAAATTGCACCCCCGACAGCTCCCGACATTTTTGAATCAGAAGGTACTGTTGTTGGACAAAATCCTGCAGGACCCCAAGTAAGCCATACTAGCACAAATTCTGGAGCTTAGGATTTCAAACTACGTGAATGAATAAATACAGAAAAAGTCACACGACAGGCCCCAGCTTTTCGAATTTCTGTTTTGGCGTGTAACGTAATCCTACAAAACAGAGGTGTTTGCCCTCTGAGTGCAATCTGATTTTTTCCCAGTACTTCGTCGAGAATATAGAATACGGGATATACTAACATTGCCTCCAAATACCTGCCGAGTTATCTCAATAGATATGTTCGTATACATACATTTTATACAATATCACACTCCACAGTCACGTATACAGGATTCAACTTTTTCAGAACCCCTATACAACCCATTATAGAAGTTTCCATGTCCTTTTCCATTATCCCTATAGAACCGTCATTACCCTATATTATCCCTATATAACCCTATATTACCTTCCCTCCCTTGCCTTTGAGGTATCAGACCTGCTATGTGCCAACCCAGCCTGGGCCCTCGTGGGCAGGGGAATCAGGGTTCAGGTTTATGGGTATGTTATAGCATATTATTCTAGTATATTATAGTATAGTATGGTATATTGTAATATGTATATTGTAATACATTATGGTATATTTTGGTAGAGGGATTATATAGGGAGTATAGGATACATTTTGGGGTTGTGTTGAAGTTGAAGGGTGTAGAGTTTGGGGTTCGAAGTTTAGGGTTCAGCGCCGCTCTACGGGTTCAGGAGTTAGGGTTTGGAAATTGGATGGTCCAGAGTTTTGCGGTGTAGCGGTGTAGCTTTTTTTTTGCAGGTGAGTCTTTCCATGGTTGTGATGTAATCCCTTCCCCCTACAACTAAAAACCCCAAACCCCCCCTTTTATTGGATATTCAAACTGTACTACAGTGTACCACAATGGAAATAATGTTGGGGGGTGGTGGGGGGAGTGGGTGAATTTTAGGGGATGTGATTATCATTGGTTATGAGTCATGGTTGGGGTGCTGCCCTGACTCAGTAACAGCTTGATAAGAAAACATAAAAGATTTGCATCTAGCCCTTAATTTTGCCCCAATTGTAGACTGTTACTGGGTGGGGGCAGTAGCCAACCTATAATGTATAAGGATCGCTCACTTCTGTGGCTTACAGCGCTTGGCCAGGGATTTGTTCAAGGGCACGATAATCAGTTGGCCGCCCTTCTCCAGCAGCTAAAGATTAGTTTGATAGCAGGATAACAAGTGACAGGTGCTTCAGGTTTGAGGATTTGTTAAACTTAGGCTCCTTTTGGGGGGTCTGCTCTTCAAGATCGAGTTGTATTGTGGTTCTGGATGACTTTTGTTTTGGAAATAGGAAGGTTGGAGGAGACCAGGTCCTCCTAGTGAGGTTATGAAGCAAGCTGGGTCGCAGGCCCTCGCCATCCGTTCTGCAAAAGATATTCCGTGCAGGAGCTCCGATAAAAGGGATCCTCGCAGGCTTTTGAAATGGCCATTGTCGAAGCGCCGCTTTCAAGTCCCAGCTATCTGGATTCCCGATCTTTCATGTAGTTGCGGTTCGTAGAAGGTTTCCATTGCTTTTCCCGGTGGGGAGTCTTTATGATCTTGCCAATGTGTGACCTTTTTCCTCATCCTGCATTTTACCAACGAGCTTCCGGCTGGAGCCAAGAGCCTGCCCGGCCGAAGGGAACCTCACTTCATTCTATCTCCTTTCTTTTTCAGAAACTGAATGGGGGGTTCCAAAAATTAAGGGTACCTTATGGAGGGTCCCCACAATGAGGATTATAGTATTTGAGGGTCTATATTCGGGTCCCCTTATTTTGGGAAACTACCGAATAACAACAGGAATTTGCTTGAAAGGTCACCTAATGTCTGCAAGCCTCAATGGGAATTTGTTAGGAGGACCCCCCACCCTCTGATAGTGGTATAATAGGAATATAATAGGACCCTAATATAGCTACTACTATCCCTTATAAGTCACTATTACAGTGGGGGGGTCCACCTAAGGAATGTGTCAGATTCGTGTGATGCGAGGCTGAAGCATGGGAACGTCGATTTGTGTGACGACGAGTATAGGCTCTGGGCTTTATATCGTTAAACCCTGATTTCTTTTCAGGGATTGCGCGGTTCCTTTACACCCAGCTTGGTGGTTAGAGTTGTGCATGCCTTTCATCGGTATCCTTCACGCACCATTGGCTTTTTTCAATTCCATGGTGAAATGCTACTTCAGTGCCAGATGTATAGTTGTAACTCTTCTTCCATTTGGAATTAGGGCCGTGGATGAGTTCCAGGCGAAGATTGTTTTGAACACTTCGTGATGCGGTAATCCATGTAGTTGTCAACGGGCTCCCAAGCAATTGCTGCCGCAGGGGCAGGATGCAAGATGCGTGGCAGACATTTCGACAGAACTAAATGTGAACAGTGATAGCTAATTACCCGTCAGTAGTTATGCTGGCTCCTAACGTGGCATGCATGACAGCTTAGCATGTTAGTGGATCTAACTAAGGCAAGCAGGAGCTTCGCGCAGGTCAGCAGTGCTCTTTCCTAGGATGCTTGCATTTGGCAAGTAATACTCCCGAGCAGGAACGCCATGAAGCCCTAATCACATGTTTGCGCCTATGAATAAAACTATGATTCCTCAAACACTGGTTGCGACGTCGGTGGCTGCTACTGCTTCGTTCTCAGACTGGCAGAAAAACACACACACACACACACGCGCGCGCGCGCACACACACACAGACACACACACACACACACACACACACACCTGCAGAACACGATTTCTGCAAGATTCTGCGAAGGGATCCCGTCACTCCCCAAGAACCCCTGCACATCTCTGTCACTCCATGAGATTTCCCTACATGTTCCTGAAGGATCCCTACTTGCGGGTAAAGGGCAGTTATAACCGGACCACAAGCATATGAGCTATAGCCTGAACTCCTTAAAGGGGGTTATATCAAGTTGTATAGGGGAGTATTGCAGGGGTTATTAAGGGGGATGCTAGGAGTTTAGACTAATTATGGCTCATATTAGGACACGTACATACACGGCTTATAAATACCTTAATTTGAGCGAAAAAAACGTGTGATCCTCCAAGTAAGGGTGCGGCTGCACATGCAAACCCACCAATTCCTTGGTGCAGGTGTGATCTGAGTGAGCAATTCTTCCGGTTACTGGGCTTGGGCCTCAAATGGGAGTTCTGCCACCCGAGACCTTAAATCCTCAGCAATAATGCCCTCGGAATTGTGCAGCGGACCACTACATTCTCCTTATCGCCCCTGTATATCACAGGACAACTACGAGCACCCTCTGATTTCAATCAAGAAGTGTCATTTATCGCCATGTCATCTTGTCACTGTAGACATGTTCAGACTATAAAGGAAGTATGTTCTTCCGGGGGCTTAGTTGCATGTAGGTACATGTGCCGCATGCCTGTCGGCGCGGCGGTCTGTATGTGAGAATTGATGTATGTACGTATGCACGTATGTACGTCAGAAGTAGATGGTGTGCGTGCGTGTGGCTGTATGAAAGTTTGGGGAAATTGATGACACGCGCCGTCATGCTGGGATGAAACTGCATGCATTGTCGAGTGTGCCGCGCGTGGTCATTTGGCCTGTACCCATGAATGCAGAAGCCATAAACCAGGTCGGTTCCTGAGCCTCCGTAGATCTTCTAGTACTTTTGCGCATCAATGTTCGCAACTGTGGCAAGCATTGTTATTGAACCGGGCTTTGTTCGAAGATGGCCATCTTGAATGTAACCCATAGCCTATCGCAAGATTTTCCCATGAACGCCCCACCCCCTCCTTACACACCTTGAATAGCAGAATCCTTGTTACGAGTACTCCCAGAAACTGGTCCCACTTTTTTGGTACCCACCCCCTAGTCTCCATTCCTCACAGGTGGACCCGCTGGGCTTGGAGCACTGTTATTCTACAATACATGGGGCTTTCCAGAAGTTAGGGGGCCGCTGGTTGGGAATCCCTGCAATGAGAGTTGAAGTGTATTGGGATCTAGTTTGGGGGCCCTCTGGTGTGAGCCCCCACACGATGTCCAGGAAAAGCCCCGCGGCTTCGTATTCAAAAAGGGCCCTCCCCATGCCCTTTGGCGAAATTCCTAGCTCAACCCTACAATTTGGGCCACTAGCTACCCCTTGACACACTGAAATTCTTCTTTAATCACATGCAGGGCCTCACGGCCAAACAAAGAAATATTCATTCAGGGGGGTGGTTTTCTGGAAAGGAGAACGGCTGCCGCATCGTATCTTCCTCGTGCTGGCGCGCGCAGATCTCAGCCTAACCACAGCAACTGGGGGTCTCTCTTGTTGCTCAGGGCCGCGGGTTAGGGTTGTTACATGTTTGGCTGGAGGGTCTAGCACTTGTAATTTCAGAGTTTTGGAAGAGGACTGCTGGATCACATCAAGAGAAGCCAAACAGTTGCGACATGAGTAGTTATGCTTTCCCTCAGAACCCTAAATCCCAATCCCTAAATGCTATGTACCCCTATCTAGAATCTCTAGACCCAATATGGAGAGGAACAGCAGCACAATTCCCTGGTTCCATACTCGAACTTGTGGACTTGTTATGTAGGTTTAAGGTTTATAGGGTTTAGGGGGGCTTAGGGGAATAATACCCCAACAGAGAATCAACAGGACAAGAAAACCGGAAATCACATGGACAATGGTGTTTGGGCTACCAGCCAAAATTTCAAGCGCAATTAGCGAGTACAGGCAGACCTGATATTTGCCCTTTTTGAACACCCTCTGCTCAGGGATTGGATTCCGGATACGGCTTTTTGGGGATGTATTCGGGGCGGCTTAAGCAAATCATTGGAAAGCAAGTTTAAGTATCCTCTTCTGGGAAAGGGGGGGTGTGAAACAACTCACTGGCTAGATCAGCCTGTGCTAGGAGTGCTAAACCCTAAGCCCTGAAATCTTAAGCCCCAAATTATACTGTAGGTTTCAGGGTTTGGGGGGGGGGGGTCCGCAGGAACACGGGCAGTCTGTTTACGGCCTATGACATGGTGGCTGGAGCCCAGACAAGGACAAACTTCAAGACTTCTTGCCCAAGGCACTGCAACAGCTTCAACTCTTCCCCTGTCCTACTATCCACAATTACTTGGAGGTTCATGGGTAGCTTCAGCCGGTGTTATTCGTGCCCCATTTGACACGCGGTTTAGGGTTTAGGGTTTAGGGGTTTAGGGCTTATGACTTCTCATTCATAGCTTGCCACGAAACTCCTTTTATATTGTATATATATATATATATGTAGCCCCAGTTGCCTCCAGTTTTGGGGGCTATACCTACTAACTAGTACGGCTATGTCCTAAGCTCCGAAGGCAACACCAAGAAGGGAGATGAGGTCATGGGTGGTTCGTGCCGTCCTCAGCGCGGATCGGCGAGGCTTTGTGTTTGCGGTTGGCTGTGCAGAACCTGGGATTAGGTTTAGGGATTAGGTTTAGGTTTTAGGGTTTAGGATGTAGGGTTTAGAGTTTAGGGCCGACAAAAGTCTCAGGATTAGGGATATTTTGCAGTGAGGCAGCTTGGGTTTTAGAAGGCCCTACCAGCTACCAGCTTATCCTCATGGCCTCGAGGGGAAGCTTCAATGCTATCTGCTGCCTTCCAAAATACGAAGTAGGGCGCGGTTTAGGGTTTAGGGTTTAGGGTTTTTCAATGGTTTTTGGTGGGCGTGAATGAGGTTCCTCAGGAAGTTCGGTGAGTGTATATATTGGTGTCCCAGTCGGGGGGGCACGGATTGAAACCATGGCTCATCCCATGCGAGATCTAAACACAACATGTTAGTTGTTTGGCCATGGTCTCTACATCATCCTAGTCGGCTATTGCACTGATCGGAATTGCCTTGGTAGGCACAATATTCTCCTTAATAAAAAGAGAAGGCTCCATTTCATTTCCGTTCCTTAAGTTCTAAAATCTAACCAGCCCTTAACCCTATGCTTGTTTTTCATTTGCTTGTCCCCTCCTATGGTATAGTCCCCCTTAAGTAGATAGAATATGGCTTTGGGTATATCATAACAAGATCCCCATGTACGCCATGTTCTATCTACTTAAGGGAGACTTTAATTTCCGGATTGTTCTCTAACTAGCAAGTTGCCTGAGGATGTGCTTTATCAAAGATGGACAAATCTTCGGCAGATATTGGGGGTCTGCAGCCTCAGCTGAGTGTCTCATGTGGGGGTTTCCCAAATCAGGGGTACCTGTTTGGGGGGTTCCCCATAACAAGGGTTATAGTATCTGGGGGTCCCATATTGGGGTCCCCTTATTTTGGGAAAACTAACATGTGCCAGTGCTAAAAGCATGGTTCAGCGCGCAGAGAAAATTCAATTTACAAACAGGTGGTCTCCAATAGTTTGTTATAATCTGGCACTCTGATACATCTCTGGCCCTCAAGAGTTTTGGAGGTAGAAAATTGAAAGTGCGCACGGTCAAGGAGGCTCCAAGGGCTTCAGGAACTGATGGGTTTAGGGTTAACCCTAACCCTAAAGATTCTCCACCAAAACCTAGATCCAGTAGAGAGTAGGGAGGGTCTTCGAGCAAAGCCTGAAGATTCTTAAGCAAGCGCCGGAACACACGAAGGAAAAGTCTCTTAGCTAAAATGAGTTGTAGTCTAAACTTCTTGAGGGGGGTCATTTAGGTGATTATGCAGGTGACTACTATGGGGGTTATTAAGGGGGATGCTAGGAGTTTGGACTATAGCTGAAATGAGCACAACATAAACTACAGTTCTGGACAAGACTGGTTTTTTTTCGTGAATATACCCACCTACTGTAGGTATGCCTGATGGTGTGGAAGAAGGCATTTTAAAAGAGTGTCTAAGCCATCTTGAGTGAGCTTTGAGCATCGCACCAGGCAGTGGGGGCCACAAAGTTAAATCTAGTCACTGGTGCTTCAGGAGAGGGGGGGAGTGGATCCCGATAAAGATCTATAAATAAACCAATAAAACCCTTCGCTCACTCCTCCTTAAGCTTTACATACTAAACCCTAACGGTAAGTCTAGGTTTTCGGGGTGTCCTTTGGTTGGTTGCTTTGCTGTTGCCGTGGCCATGCTCACCATTTGGTATCCGGGAATACAGCGCTTGAAGCACTTATTGGGGTTAGTAGGGAATAAAGGAATGTATTATGTAGGCATTATGTGAGGATTGTGCTCTCTCATTCCCTACTAAGCACCAGTAAGGAGAAGGGTGGTTGACGGCCGTTATCATCCACGAATCGTAGCTATGTTTGGGAGCCCTTTTCAAGATCCCTGTGAGTTTCGGGGAGGGAGTGCTTCCCGCTTCCCCAAAACGCCACCCTGAAACCAAAACCCGGGATCCTAAATCCTAAGCCCCGAACCCTAAACCTTGGGTACTGCCCCCACTCAGTAACAGTTGGATAATAATTATATAATCTGGTTATATATAGCCCTTAATAGGACTGCTAATATAGACTATTACTGGGGGGGGGGCAGTACCCAACCTAAACCCTAAGTCTGGAGTTCTGATTGCAGCAGTCGGGTGCGTCAGCTCTACTGCAGAGCCCGACTTCCCTGTTAAGCTGTTGTGCTTTGTGTGGTGCAATGGGGTTGTTCTCAAAATTATGGGCTCCATTGGGTATTTTACGGCACCCCCTCATATGTAGGGCACTTTGGGGTACCAAAAATGCCTGTCTAATTTTGGGAGCTACCCATATATTCGCTATCAAGGTAGAAATAGTTAGTTCCAAACCTACTCTCGTCTTGGGGAGGCTTCCACGCCTTGCATCTACTAAGCAGCCCATACGCTTGATCACTGGCTGCCCACCCTAAACCCTAAACCCTAAAGCTTGAACGCAGCCAACCTAAGGTTCCGCAATGCGCCCGAAAAGGCACCATTCCTCCACTTTGAATGCTGCTACTATGCCGTCTGGCCCCCGGAGAGCAGCGGATTGTCACAGGTGACCATGGTTTACGGTTTAGGGTTTAGGTTTTAGGGTTTAGGGTTTAGGGTTTAGGGCTTAGGGTTTAGGGTTTAGGGTTAGGGTTTAGGGTTCCATGTCCCCAGACCCCCTGAAGGATCCAAAAAAATTCAAGCGCCACAAAACCATTACTACATTGAGGAAACTAGGGGATTATTGGGTGCTTCAATCTTGGAGATCCTTTAAAAAGTCTAATCTCCCCGTTACCCTCCGCCTTCAAGGACGATTGAATTTCAGTTGGGGCCAACGGTTAGGTGTCAACGTCGGGCCCTTGCAGGCCTAACTTTGGGGAACCCTAAACCCTATAAGCCACCTAAGCCTCGTGTCCAGTTCATGTTCTATTTGTTTTCCATTTTTATTCTCCATTGTTAGGTTACACATTCTGCACCAGATCCGAAGTTTCGATATCCCAGGCAGGTGAAGGCATGCCGAGCGGCTTGCAGAGAGCCCAATCCCCTTGACTTACTGGGGGTTAGTAGGGAATCGAGGGAGAGGGGAATATGGAACATGTGTATAGGGATTATATATGGATTGCATTCCCTTATTTCCTACTAAGCGCCAGTAAATTCAAGGAAGCACTATATCCTAAATGATGCCAGGGACGGGTCTCTTGAATTTATGGGGTGTTCTGTTCGGCCACCTGCGAGAGCATGCTGCTCGACAGGTGATCGAGCATGCGATCAAGCAGGGCTATTCGCCATGAGCTCAGAGTCGCTGTCATCCGTGCGCTGCGGGATTCTACACTATGCTTTGGGTGCTGCCCCCCCTCAGTAACAGTTGGATAATAAGTATAATATGGTTATATATAGCCCTTAATAGAACCCCTAATATAGACTGTTACTGGGCGGGGGCAGTACCCAAACTATCCTCATACAGCCCAGTATATCCGCATATACTGCGGTGAATGCCACTCCATCCCTATGTGCCCCCTCATTTTCCACGATATCTTTCCTCACCCCTGGTATATCCTCTCACGTTCCTACATATCCCCGTATATCTCCATACTTACCGGTTCTTGGTAGGGAATATGGGAGTGTAATCCCTATATAACGTCTATATGATGTCTTCCTTTATTGCCTACAAGGCCCCAGAAAGCACATATCCCCTAAACCCAAAATCCTACACCCTACCACGTTCCCAAAACTCGTCACCTTTTCAATGCCAGCATCATGAGCATCAGCCGGGCCTACTTGGACCACTTGGCCCCAAGACGCCAGCATCATGAGCATCAGCCGAGCCTAGTTGGTGCCACATGGCATGCTTTGGCCTCAGGGGCTTGGAGTCCTTTGCCCCCTAAGTGTGAGATGCTCACCTTTTGCGGGTAAAGTGTTAAGGGTTTGGGGAGGTTTAGGGTTTAGGGTAGTAGCATTTAGGGTGTTTTGGGGTGAAGGGCTTGGGCTTTGTGGGATTGGCTCTGCCGTGTTGTGGCTTGCCTTTCTGGGTTGACCGGGGGGGGCCTCGACCCCTTCACATTGACAGGATCTGGTCAGCGAGGCTGAACAAAAAATCAACATCAGGGTTGCCTGATGTGGAGGGCCAGATATGTGGGATTGAAGGGGGTTTGTAATGGGATATGGGGGATTTATAGGGGTACATGGGGATAATGAGGGATTATTGTAGGGTGTAGGGTTTCCCAAAATTAGGGGTACATTAGACGGGTTCGTATCGCTTTCCAGCCTCAGGGGCTATAGAGCTCGCCGCATCCTACAATTAAGCAAGAGCAACTGTGAGAAACAAGGTCTTTGTCTGGGTATAGTCCGCCTTGAGTAGATAGAATGTGGCTTTGGGTATAAATAACATCCCCATCTACCCCATATTCTATCTTTTCAAGAGGGACTATATCTTCGAGGGGCAGGGACCCCAAATTCAGCGACCTCAGCCCCAAAGGCTCGTTCCTTGAAACTACCTGCTTGAGATGAACCCCCTCGTAGTAGTTAGACAGCCACCTTACCAACCTTCGTGCGGTGTTTGAGGGCCGCATCGTGGTGCCGCCATAAAAGATCTGGAGCACTAATTCTGAGAATTTGAGGCTTATCTGGCAAACTCCCAGCTACTCCCCATGCAATCCTACACGCACGTGCCCTGATGTATTAATAGCAAGGGAACACGCAGACGCCAGCGGCCTAGGCGCATTGAGCCAGGCAATGGTGGGGGCGACATTTATAAGGCTGGGCCGAAGAGTCGTTTGAGTCTCTTTGAGTTGGTTTTGGGATCTTGTAGGGGTCATATGTGTGTTGCTTCAACGGGGAGGGCCCTCGGCATACAGGGAAGGACTAAAGAGGGATCATACTGGGGCACTCCAATATGAGCATGGGATTGCGCAAATGGATTGGGGCTGTACAGGGAGAAATGGGCTGAGGATCCGAGAATTATGGGCCAAGTCTCCGGGGGTCCTCAAAAAAACTTTTTTTGCTGTGCCTAGCACTTAGGGCACGGCGTGTTGGGGGTTCATGCGTGGTAGGCGTGAATGTCAGCTGGGGCGTTTATGGAGCCAAACCTGGCTTTTCGATTTGGTGGCGCAAAAATAGAATCCGCATTATAGGAACTCGCAAATTGGGCCCCTGCTTTTGCAGCCTCCCCTGCATGGATCCCAAAAAAACCCTGCACAGATCCCCAATTCAAGAGTTTTTTCCGTCCCAGAGAGGGTATGTCACATGAGGCGAGTCCCGATGGTGGCTTCGCTTCGAATCGGGGATCGGGATCCCTCTCTTCTCTACTTGGGTGGGCTGGGAAGTAGTTTTTTTTGTATCCACTACAGTTATGTCACGGGTCATAGTGAGGTGACCGCAGTCTTGCTAAGCAATTGGATAAATCCGAGCCCACCGCAGTCGCCAACTTAGGGCCTGTTGAGGGTCTCGGGATTTGACCAGCCAGCACTTCTTGAGAACGTTCCTGCCGTATCAGAAGGTTGAGACTTTGCTGTGCCTCTTACAACGAGAGAGCTGCAACAAGCAAGGCCTTACAACAGCGGAACATGATATAGACATTCCCTCGAAGAGGCGCATCCCTCAAACAATGGACAACCTCTAAAGCCATGAAACCACTGCGACCCAAAATCGCATCCCTCCGATGCCTGGCCCTATTATCCATAATTGGAAAACTCGCAGAATAGCTCCTCCAAATCCTTCAAAGTCTTCACTGTACTGTCCTTAGGAATTATTTTCAATTTTAATAACAGTATAACCGTAAGGAAATATTACAAATAGGATTTTTAGTATACGTCAGTCTAAGGAGACTACAGTTCAAAGGAAGCTCATACTCCCTGCAATCCCCCTTTTTCACAAGCGCCCAACTCTCACAAATGGTAATTTCCCTAAATAGGGGGACCCCACTATAGACACCAAAATATCAGATTCCTGTCTATGGGGACCCCCGCAAAAAGGTACACCTAATTGTCGGAGACCCAAAACCCTTACCTGTACCCTTATAAATCCCTTATATCCCAGCATAAACCCCCTTCAATCCCCTACAACCCCTTTAATGGGGCACCACAATTAAGAAGACCATGATTTGTTCATCGATGTCAGGTGCTAGGCCCCAAGTGTGCTTTCTTGAGCATAGCCACACGGTTTAAGGTTTAGGGTTTAGGGTATATAATATACTATACCTTAAATCATGCTTGGGATCCTGGTACCCTAAACCCTAGTACTAAACCCTGAGCCCTCCTTAATGAAGGGGTATTGAACTCTCTGGGTGCGTGTAGTCTGCCAGGTTCAAAGGAGGAGAGGCTTTGAGCCAGCATGGAGCACAGCTGTTGACAGCTTGGTTTAAGGGTTGAGGTTTTAGGGTTAAGGATTTAGGATTTAGGGTTTAGGGTTTAAAGGTTAGGGTTTAGGATTTATGCTGGTGGGGTTTGGCTTTCGAAGCGCCTGAACAAAACAAGGGGGGGCGTTCAAGTTCAGCCCGCATAACACGCTCACAGGCGCCCTGTCGAGCTCCAGTTGTTTATGCCTTTAAGGTTTACCCAAGGTTTAGGGTTTGGGGGTTCAGAGTTTAGGATCTTCGGGTTTAGGGTGCAGCGTTCTTAAAGCTCTGCCTCCAGTTAGCCGCCGTTCTTCATGCCTGCAACCTCCCATACCTTCCGCCACAAGGTCACAATGCAGCAGGCAGTGCAAACCGGGCTACTTCCCATCCATGCGCTCTAGGGCGTACGGCACCCTCCCTGTTTCAAGAGCAATGGGCGTACCTGCATCCATGTCCATAGCATAATTACGGACTACATCTTTGCGACTAGAAAAAGTGCCTGCGCGGGCACCCGTCGGGAAGTATATGGAGCCTGCTCTTGAGGTAGTAATGTTGAGAGGCAAATTCGAGAAGGGTTTGTTCGATTTCCTACGAAGCGAGAAGAAAGCCAGTAAAGGTGTCAATCGTATCATAAAACGCTGAAGGCTTTCGAACTTTGACAGAGACCCTTTGTTCTAGGCTTGGGGCTTAGGGGTTAGGATTTCTATGACAAACAATACGGGCAATGTTAAGTGAACACGCTACTACGCCTCATCTACTCATGAGCCGCCAATTAGATCCAAGTAACGCTTTGGGGTTTTGACTTCCGACGGGCTTACTTGATGAGGCCACGGTCCCCCAGACAAATGTGACGACCATCAAAGCGAAAACATTCGAGGGGTTTCTCTCCATCGGTTTAGATCTCAAGCCATACACTGAGGGTCACTGAGGGTAGGCGAGCCCCGATGCAACCTTGTAATACAGTAGTTTCCATTTTATTTTCCATTATCCCTGTATAGCCCCTATATAACCTTATAATATGAGAAGCCTCTCAGGGTTTTTAGCGACACCGTAGTTCCACTCTACCCGGCTGACAACATTAGCCTTGCCAAGGGACCATTAAGGGTGGCCATAGGGGTCCCTCAGTATAGTCTCTATAATATGTTCTAGAGGAATATGTAGCCGAACCCTAAACCCTAAAAACCCTAAGACCTTAAACCCTGAACCCTAAACCCCAACCCATAAATCCCTAAACCCTAAACCCAAAAGTTGACGAAGCCAAGGGTCTGTCCAGAGCCTTACCATGAACAAGCAGCTGCTTCGGGTTCGGGTCCTGATGTACAAGCTTAGCATTAAATCCCCCAATTTGGAGGGGTGTCAAAGTTATCATTGTTTTGGATCTAGACCCAACATTGAGGGGCCACAAAAATGGACCATATCCTCAACATTACCCTACGTACTTCGCTCCGCTGACTTTCCATGTAGGAGCACTTGGTAACCCGAACTTCCAGAAGCAGGACCATGCCACTCTCCTACGACGATGATATGGGGTTGGATTTGTCCAAAATCCTCTTTCTTGAAATTCGTTCTAGAATCCATACATAGCCCCCTATAAGCCTGAACCACAATCCCTTTTTCTGTATGCATGAACTTCCGAGAGCATCTCTAGGGACTTTAATACATAGGGACCCTTAATCCCATTACCATGTATAACCCTTATATAGTGATTATATAACCCCTATATCCCTAGG
>CAJNIZ010022281.1:27790-38917 GCA_905231905.1 Symbiodinium pilosum
TAACCCCCATAAGCTACAAGGGTTTAGGGTTTAGGGGTCCCTCCTAAAGTCCTTAGAGCATCTCAGGTCTTAACCCTAAACCCTAAATCCTAAACCCTAAATCCTAAACCCTAAACCCTAAACCCTAAACGCGCATCTCAGGTCTTAACCTCATCGTATCATCTGGTACCCCACCCGGAGCTCCACGAGGAGGCTTTTCTTGAAGGACTTTATCCAAAGGGTATAGGGTAGGTGGACCCCCCACCCTGTCATAGTGGTATAATAGGAATATAAGAGGACCCTAATGTTGTTACTAGTATCCCTTATAGTCACTATTAGGGGAACATGTCAGTATTTTGGGGCTTAGGCGATATGGAGAGGCTTTACAGGACCCGGGAGAACTTAAACTCGTAGTGACACGTAGAGACTTTTTCGGGTCTAGGACAAGGACTTTGAGTGCTTTTGAATAGCAATAGGAACAGTTAGGGCCAGGCCCTACTCAAATGTACACATAGGGTGTGCAAGTACCGTGACTTCAGCAAAACTGGCTTGGGCAGTCCGACTTTTTTAGCTGCTCGTTTGACTCCCGGCAAAAGAAATGCTTCACACGAACAGAATTGCAGGTTCAGCGCTTGGTCAAGGGGAGCTGGGAGGGTGTAAGGGATGGGGATGTAAGGGTATATCTTGCCCAAAATAGCAGCTAAATAGGGCCAACATAAGGGGTGACCCAAAAATGCCTGCCAGAATAATGCAGTATCATACCTTGGTGCAAGTATGGTCGCTTTGGGGAGCGCCATTGACTGGGATATAACGTAGGCATACGTAGGCAGAATGCTTGAAGCCTTTATACTGTCTTCGCCGGCTTTGCAATTGTGAATCGGAAAAGTCATGGCCCCTTATTGGCAAGCCGTGCAAACATACTGCTACTCCAGCCGCCCGACACTACCCGACACTACCTAGACCCCTATACCATACCCTTTTTAGGATACCTAGCTTTATGTCTAGTATCTTTTAGGTGGACCCCCCGCCCAGTAATAGTGATATAAGGGATAATAAGGATTGTATTAGGGTCCTCTTAAATCCTTATTTTTCCACTGTCAAAGGATGGGGGGGGTCCTCCTAAAGTATCTTCTATTTACAATGTTATGTACCCCAAAAACCCACATGTACCCTACCGCTTTTTAGGATACCTAGCCTTGTGGCTGGTAACTTCTACTTACAACGTTATCAAAGACTTTAAGTTTGTACCCTTAATGTTTGCAACCTTAGGTTTTGGGTCCCAACTACCCTTATTGAGGGCCAGATTCCATGGTTTAGGGGCCAAAACCCAAAGGTACATACCACAAAATTGCCTAAACCTTAAACCCTAAACTCTAAACTTTTATCCCTATGTAAGCGCCTTATATATCCTTATGTACCCGAAAACAGGTAGTCCAGATTGCTTCAGAAGCAGCGAACTCCGCTCCTTCCTGGGTTGCGGGGAAACTCAGAGCTTTAGTTGAACTGCAGTCTAAACTCCTGAAAGGGGTTATAGGGGCATTATATAGGGATTAGGGTTTAGGGATTAAGGTTTAGGGTTTAGGCATTAAGGTATAGGGTTTGGCGGGGTTTATATAGGGGGACTATATAGGGATTAGGGTTTAGGGAGGGTCTGAACTCCTTGAAGGGGGTTATAGAGGGGGATTATTTAGGGTTTAGGGATTCAGGTTTAGGGTTTAGGGATTAAGATTTAGGGATTAGGGTTTAGAGTTAAAACTGCTTAAAGGGGGTTATATAGGGGGATGTTAGGGTTTAGGGGTTAGGGTTTAGGGATTAGGGTCGAAACTCCTTAAAGGGGGTTTTCGGGGGATTATATAGCGGACTACTATAGGATCTATTAAGGGGGATACGAGGAGTTTAGGCTATAGCTCAGTTGGAGATGGGCTTGCCTTCTAGGAGTTTTTGTCCGGATAGTGTTGTTATTACCTCAAAACCCTATGGGGAATCTGAAGTCAAAGCTGTATATTTTAGGACCATAGGTTTTAAATTTAGAGGTTATACTTTGGGGCGCTGTTTCTGATGTCTATTTGCTACACGTGGCTATAGGATGAAGCGCCTGAGGCCAGGTGATCCTCTAAAGCCTGAACCCTAAACTTTGAACCATCCTCGGGATGCCCCTGGCGTTTACGTTTCAGGAGTTTGAGCTTTGGGGGTTTAGGATTTCGGGGCTTGGGGTTGAGGATTTAGGGTGCGCAGTTTAAGGCATTGTGGGATTTGGCTGACTCGGCTTGGGCGCACATGTTGCTGGGCAAATGATAGCTACCTTACCCTTAATTGCGATTAATCTAGAACACAGTCTTGAGTTCAACAACTTTCAGGTTCGGAAAGAATCTGAAGTTGCCAGATGTTTGTCCATGTGAGGCGTCTGGACTAGGCGCGGTCCCTACGACCAACAGTCCCCCGCGGATAACCTTATTGTGTTGTACAGGGAGCACTAGATGGTAGATTCTTAACAATCATGGCCCCTTTCTGGGTCCCTGGTAAAATACTCCTGCTAACAGCAGTTTGGTACCAGCAAAGGGGGCCATAATTTTGACCATCGCCCCGCATACATCTAAGGTAGTTGAAACTATAGCCGCGTAGTATGGGCCCTATATACCCATTATATACCCTGTATGTACCCTTAAAGGTCCCCCTAAAAAGCTTAAGGGCCCATATGAGGGGTCCATACTTGTAGCCTTAGAGGACAGACCTATTCCTAGCTACCAGCTCCATCTTCGTCACTCGTCCAAACTTGTCGAAGCTAGTTTTTGAAGTGCCTGAGTAATATAGGGGCCTAGATAATTACCACTATTATGGTTCCATATTCCTTGTATCATTGTAGTATATGGTATCTCAAATGGACCTCAGCGGATATTGGTAATTATTTTAGGCCCCTGTTGTAGTACTGTCTTTTTAGGTGTGCGGTTGGGGTTACCACAATCCCCTTTTCAGCGATTATAAACCCCTACATAACGTTATGTAGATATACATGCACCCTAAGTTTCCATGTCTTTTTCCATTTTCGTGTCCGGGAGCATCCATACGGCATCATCGAGCGCATCCGACTCCCAGAGCATCCTGGTCAGATGATTACGTTGGTTCATGTTAGTTTTGGGCCGGGTACGTCCGTGTCCGGCCGACCATCCTGCCGCGGATATTACGTCCATTCCCAGGCGCACCCCATTCCTATGCAGTTTCATAAGCAGGCGTCGGGGATTGAAGGGTTTGAGAACATGCAAGGAGGTGTACACCCTGGCTTGCCAACTGGAACCTCTGGAAGCATGAGCCGCAAGGATTCCACACTTTCTCAGCACACAGACCTCTTTCCTCGTTTTCCGAAAACGAAAAAATTGTGTCTGCCACTTTATTTGCAAAGCCTTCTTTTGACGTTCGGGCAAACGACGCAGTCACGAATAAGGTGCCTGTAGAAGAGTGGGGATACCAAAGGAGATGGGAGGATCTGACATCTTAGCAGAGGGCGCGCGCACACAAGAAAGGCCCAGCGAAACTCCGCCTACACACCATCCCCGCGAGAAGTCAGCAAGGACCTCAGGCGTCACTTTCAATGTGTTTAGCTTGTTTGCCGCTGACAAGTGACCGGGGTTCGGGGTTTCGGACATGCTTTGAATTCATCCTCTTTTGGGGGGCAGAAACAGCAGTCCTGTAGATTGAGGGGTCCATATGAACTATAGTCTAAACTCCTTAAAGGGGGGTTATATAGGGGACTACTATAGGGGATATTAAGGGGGATACTAGGAGTTTAGACTATAGTTCATATGCCATATGCTCTTCAAGGCTTGGAGCTCAGTGCTCAACATGGCTGTCGTCATGTCGCTGCATATAGAGGGTGTCTATGGTAGTTTCCAAACAAAAGGGGGCCCCAATAAAGGCCACAAAATGCATCAACATATTACAAGCCTTATTGCAGGGATCCCCCCAAAAGGTGCGCCTAGTTCTTAGACAAAAATGCCTACATACCCCATTCCTGAGTCAAGTCGAAAGTTTCAACTTAGCCGTTTCACTGCTTATCGCTGATGGCGTGCAGTACCCCGCCTTGAAGTGACCTTCCCGGTATTAGTTTGTCAACCCATGCTAGGTAAACCTAGATGGACAGCTGTCAAAATTTCAGTCCCTTTTATAGGTACCCTAGATACTAGGGGCGGTCATACACCGGGGACCCAAACAGATCAGATTTTTGGAGCCCCCAGATAGAGACACTTAAAGGTGCAATGGACAGCTGTCTTATAAAGGAATATGAAGGTTTCCACTAAGTGGGTTCCTGTAAATCATATGAGCCATAATCGAAATTCCTTGAAGGGGGCTATAAGGGATGATATAGGGGACTACTATGAGGCTACCGAGGTGGCTACTGGTATATTGGGCTCGATATTGGGGGCTCCCTGTTTTGGTTGCCCCTATGTATAGTTTAGCCAGTTTGGGCATCTCAAGCTTTAGGTTTTAGGGGTTTAGGTTCTAGGGGTTTAGGTTTTAGGGGTTTAGGGTTTTAGGGGTTCAGGTTTTAGGAGTTTAGGTTTTAGGGGTTTAGGGGGTTAAGGGTTTTAGGATTACGGGTCTAGGGGTTTAGGGTTAGGGGTTGCGGGTTGGGGTTTAGGGTGTAGCCCCGCCTGTAGCCGCGTTGAGTTCCTCGTCGTAGATCATATCTGGAAGTTCCCTGAAAATCAATGTTTCAAAATGTCTGTTATGTATGGTGCTGAATAACTAGCTGAAAGTATGCTTTCTACCAGGGGTCCAGGGAACTTAGAGATATTTTGTTTGGCTTTGTGCAACAGGTCTGCTCAGTAGGTCACCTAGCTGTACTGAGCTTTGGCATGTTCTTACTTGCGTTACTGGGTAGCAATAAGCAGGGTTGTAGGTACCAAACTGGAGCTGTAGCGATAGCACGGCCGTCCCCAAATTACCTGTCCCTGTGTCGGGCTTTCTTCAGACCTTCTGGATCCACCCTCGGCGGTTCAGAGCTGTCGAACCGGCCTGGCTGTTTCAATCAAGTTGATCTACTCCGCCAGGGGGATTGCTGCTGTTTACGGTCTAGGAAATGCATGGTTTACTGGCAGGACCGTTGCAGGTCAGTGAAAAAGGAACCGGGGTAAGGGTGGTGCAGCTAGGTAAGCGACTACCATAGGTTGTAGATTACACTTACGTCCCGTAACAAGTTGCCAAGGAAAACAATATGGTTTAAACGGAAGATTGAAAGACGTCTGCGCAATGCGTGACGTCACCGTGCAGACAAAGAAACAGCCCACAACCCGACTCTCTGAAAAAGATACAAGGACTCCTTTCTTTTCAAGCCTCGTTCGGCTTTTGACCACTTTTGCGTCTCAGCTTTTTGGCTCTTGCCAGCCTAGTTACCATGGCCTTATTACGGAACACCCTCCGTCAGCAGCGAGGATGGGGATATCTGAACTGACTCTAAACGTCCAGCCCGGCCGCGGCCGCCAAATGCTTTACTGTTTTCTCACCCAAGGCGGAGCTCATGAATATGGCCAGGCTCATAAGATGCATACCACGCCGCAACAAAAATCCTATGGAAATGACACATCAGAGACTGAAGAGACAACAAGAGCACAGAACCAGCATACAGCAGCGTCTGACAGTCCGAGTCTTAGCCGCTACCCTGTAACCCAGCCATCTCCTGCCTGAGAGCCAATGGGCCTCCTCTTCTCATCGTGCCTGGCCTGATCAAGGTATCAGGAGCTTGTGCTGTTGGTCAGGGCTTGAGAGAGACGATGAGTTCTGGTTTCAGGCCTAGATTGCAACTACTGCTCTCGACACAGTTCCATGCAAAGCAAACAGCCCAAGCCGTTTGCTGTAGAGGCATGTCGGCATGGAATTGAGCATAATGGCATGCTCCCATGCGGGTCATGTAATACTTACAACCCTTCTTCGACTTTTCTTATGCAGCTTCCTAGGACAGAGGCGGGTGTGACCTTGGGGGCAGGCTTTGGTCTAACGGCCCTTAGTTCGAATCTGAAGGTCTCAGTCTGCAATTGGACTTGGGTTGCATCTGTGGCAACATGCCAGGTCACAGAAAGATGAGATGGAAACAATCATGCCCAAACTAGTAGTCTCACCCATCTCCCTGAATCAAGGACCCGGCTTTTCCTCCCTTCCTAAACCTTACCTTCGCTCGGAACGGAGAAGAAAATAGGAACTGCCAAATATTTTGGAGGGTCCTGTGCAATCCTCTCTAAACTGATATCTGCTTGGGTATGTCATTTAGTCATTCATGCACTACTCTGAATCTTGATGTTTATACAGTCCTCCAAGGACTAGCCTTATTCTGTGGGCCATATATAACCCTTGAGAGAATACTAGGTTATATTCTTGTGAGCATTATGCGCAGTGATCTCTTCTCTACGGTAGTTTTCCGATCGGGCAGAGGGATGAATTTACCTGGCTGACTTATTATTGACTCACTGGTGGTTAGGAGGGAATCGAGGAACGGACTCATGTAATAAATAGTAATCCCTTTGTACTGCTCCAAAAAGTATATGAGCTGTAGTCTAGACCCTTTCAAGGGGCTCTCATACGGGATTATAATAGGGATACCAGGAATTTAGACTTTGGCTCATATTAGTTTGTTCCAATATTTGATGCCATTCCTTCATTGCCTGTAACTGAACCTTCAAGCAGCTTCCATTTTGACTTCCATGCCTTCAGGCAACTTGGGTACAAACATCCAGAAGCCCCTTAAACCCTAAATCCAAAACCCTAAAGCCTAAACCCTAAATCCAAAACCCTAAATCCAAAACCCTAAACCTTAAACCCTAAATCCAAAACCCTAAAGCCTAAACCCTAAATCCAAAACCCTAAACCCTAAATCCCTAAACCCCAGGCACACGTTCGAGCACTCCAAGCTCGTTGAAGCTGCTCAGCCATGACCTTCGGTGTAGCATGCCGGGTTCCGCACCAGGGACACGGTACACGGTTTAGGGTTTACGGGTTTAGGGTTTAGGGTTTGCAGGTTTTCAGGGCTTAGGGTTTAGGGTTTAGGGGTTTAGGGTTTGGGTTTAGGGCTTAGGGTGTAGGGCTTAGGGATTAGGGTGTAGGGTTTGGGGTTTAGGGCTTTGGGGAAAAAATCCATTTTTGGAAGCTTCCATTTCTGCAAATACAGTAATACAAAGCAGGCAGTTACTTTGCAGTAGTCACTGCATGCGTAAAAGTCACTGTGGGGAGATGAACCATACTACTCATTGAGCCTGCCATGTGGCATGAAACCAGTCGTCTGTACCTCGCGCGGGACGAAGTATTGATGCAGTGATTCTGCACCCAATATAAGTGATATTTTCTCTAAATTGGGGATCCCTCTATAGGCTGCAAAATGTTGTTACTCTTATTATCGGGACCGCTAGATGGCGACCCCCAATTCTCGGAAGCCACCCAAGTTCAGCTCACGGCCAACGCCAAGGCGTTCTTAGCCTGGCATTGAAAGCATGAGTTGGACCTTGTTCAGGGTTTAAGGCTTAAGGGATAGGATTTAAGGTTCCTTTGGTATCACACAAGTTGTTTCCGTTGTGTGGCCACTGAAGTTGCATCATGCATTTTAAGGGGTGCCAGCCATTGCGTTGCTTCAGCCATGCAAGTGTCCCAAAATCCTCGCTAAACCCTCAACCGCTATTGCATGTCCTTGGCATACGATTAAAGCGCGTAGCAAATGTTGGCTTGTGATCAGGTGAGCGTCCTCCACGGAGAAACTACCCTGAACGACCGGTATGACATTCTACGACAGCAGATCGGCGGCAAGTAAGTTCGAGGAACAAAAAAGGGAAACCAAGTTTTTTTTGTGTAGGATTTAGGGGTGGAACGTGGGGGAGCTGTCATGAGTACATTTCGCCGATGTTGAGCGCATCCACGCGAAGGTGCGCGCAAGGCTTCATAACCTCAATATATACCCTATTATAATATAGTAGCTCCGTTTTGTTTTCCATTGTCCCTATTTTACCCTATATAACCCAAATATGGTACCCTAAACTGTTTGTTGCACAAGGATTTCGGGCTTGCGCTCCAAAGGTCCGACACTGGAGGATTTGGCGGACACGGGGAGATATGTAGGTATATAGGCTCCTATAAATGGGATAGAAGGGCTTTACAGGGAATATATAAGTGCCTAAGGGTTACGTGTTTCTGCACGTCTCTACGGGTTGCTAGAGCAATGTCGCAGGATTGTTGGGATCATATTTAGAGGCAGCAGCTTGATTGACTGTAACACTGTAATTTTTTCAGGTTTAGGATGTGGGGTTTACGGTTTAGGGTTAGGGTTTCCATGCCATTTTGCTACAAGTGTGAAATACCTGCTAGAGTGCAAACACGCAAGTTTCCAAAAACCGTCGGCGCCTTTGATTTTGCAGGTACTTGCGTTAGAGACTCGCGTGGTCAGGACCACACATCTGCACGCAACGTTTTGTTCCTGCGCCTTCTGTTGGGGAGGGGGACTAAAGTATGTGGGAATTGTAGTATCACCCGGATGGGCCACATTACTTGCACCATTTCTGGCAGGGTGGAATGACGTGCCTGAAGCCTGGGTCGTGGCTTGCGGGCATTATGGTAAGTACTTCAGTATCTCCTGTTGTATTGTGGACCGCTTTATTGGAAATGGCTGCAACAAGATGGTCCATCCCCATGTTTGCTGTTCTACCAGCCCACAACACTACAACAGTCCTTTCGTCACATGCTCCTATAGTCCGCCTGAAAACTCTTGAAGTAGATCGTAGAAGATGGTCTTCCCCACAAATATTAAAAAAAGTAGGAGGTGCACTTAATGTTTAACGTTTGCCCTAAAATCCTGAACCCTAAGGTGTCTATCGCCTTGTGCTTTGCAGCCCAAAGCCTGAAGTTCCGAATCCAAGGATTGGAACTGGGGCGCAGGGCAAGACTTTCCTTGCAAGGCGGGATGGGACAGCGCGAAATTCCAAGCAAGGGAGCTTTCTAAAGTCATAGTGCCGTTTTGGGAAGCCTTTAATGATTCTCTTAGATTTGGGGTCTGTGAGCCAGACCCTATATTTCTGGGAGCCTCTCCCGATTTCTGCTTTCCTTTGCATGGGGATCGCAGCGACAGGCTACCCGCTAGGATGCACTTAAGCGGCACAAAAGCTTGAACGCTTGCAAATGATATTCGCACGAGCTCTTCCAACATTAGGGGCATAACGATGGTACACCATACTTCACTTCTACTCATCAGCAGGTTGTGATTGCTCTGCTGGACGTATGGAGACCACGTAACGATGGTAGAACGCCGGAGTTTGCTTTTATGTGTTTTAAGACCCAGGTATCGGTCGATCTTAATGGCAAGGGTATATTTGCAATCCAGGGACGTGGCTTCTCGAGAACTACCCACTGGGAAGGAAGAAAGAAACGCCTGGATCTCCGTATTTTGTCGTCAAAGAGACGCACGACAAGAGCCTTGGATCACAACGTCTAGCCTTTATTGCCTCAACAGCTGACGTAGCCGCCGTATTAAGTTGCGTATTTTGTGTGGGGTAGACGAGACATGAAGCCGTGCCTCATGTGAGCTATAGTCTAAACTCCTTTAAGGGGGATTATATAGAGAACTACTATAGGGGTTATTAAGGGGGATACTAGGAGTTTAGACTATGGCTCATGTGCTGATGGGGCCGCGATGGTCCAGGTTAAATAAATGATTGCATCGACGTCCTTGCTGCCGGGTAACCTGTATGTCTGAAAAGGATAAGTCACGCAGGCAGAAGGGCCAAGGAAGTTCTCGTGTTGAGCGCAAGCATACGCTGCGGTGGAAGGCATCCCTGCTGTACTTCTCATTGTCCCAGCCCTCCTCTCTGAGTAGTTGCTCCTCAGGGCCTACTGCTGCTCATCCATCCCGCAGTCCTAACTGGAACACAGACTTGTTTACGTAGGCACCTGATCAACAAACCGCTGCTCAACAAGGATCCAGGATTTAAAGCCTTCAGCGTATTTCCTGTAAAGGATGAGAGCCTTGCACCGTGTACGAACTGCGTACATACTTGTTCTGCAATGTTTGCTTGTTGGTGTTCTTCCTGCATTCTGTCAGGAACTGAAACCAGTTATGCCCTTTTCGTTTCTCGTTTTCCGACGATGCAACATTTCTAGCTAGATCGAGGTACGGGGCTCATGCTGTAACCTCATGGTGATTATGTGGGACTGCTCCACTCAACGACCCTGTGCATCGTCACGTGTTTTGAGAAGGGCTCCGCTGATGCGATCATCATATCTCCATGCATGATGCCAAGCAGCAGCCCTACTGTTGATACTAAGACTCCTGCATGACCCATTGTAGAGCTTATAGTGTAATTCCTTGGGAGCTATGGTACTCTACAGATAAGATTTTAGTATCAAAGTCATGCTCATGCATGAGTTGCAGTATCAACTGTTCTCTCAGCAGCGCGCACCCCTCCCGCTCCCCAACCCCTGAGCCCTTAACACTACAAACCCCAGACCCCTAACCTTCAGCCCAAGCCCCATGAAGAAAAAAACACCTACACCCCTCTTATCAGAGGGGTAGTTCCCAAAATTAGGGTTCCATCTTGGTACCCCTGAATATTAGGTGCTGTAATATAATCTATAACCAACAGGAGCCCACAATTTTGAGAACAGCCCATATCATCCTGGGTTACTGTTAAGGAATTTGATTTAGGGGTTTAGGGTTTAGGGTTTAGGGTTTAGAGTTTAGGGTTGGGGAAACCATTTTTTCTTATACATATAGATCTACACCCATATTACCCATATTGGTAACTTAGTTCAAGTTCCTTAAATGTGTTGCTGAGGAGTCAGATCGACCCATACACCTTGATCCCAAAACCCTAATCCCTGAATCATGTCTTGCTGAGGAATCCAGATTCCTGCAAGGAGTTACTCCATGAGTTCGACCAGATGAAAAGCCTCTCGGATATGGGGGGGGTGGTGGATAATTCTGATATTTTTTGGGTTTGGTTTAGGGGGGCAGGGTTCTTATGACTTAGGGTTTCGTTTAGGATTTAGGGTTTAGGATTTGGGTTATAATTCTGATAATGTTGGGGGTGGGGGCTGATATCTCTGATAATTTATAGGGTTTGGTTTAGGATTTAGGGTTCAGGATTTAGGGGATGATTCTGGCGAATGCTCCACCTAGTGAATCTC